>ML781932.1:237185-280214 GCA_009831015.1 Picea engelmannii
TCCTCATCCTCTGGCAGGTGGTTCAGGATCTCATAGGAGTTTCTTGTCGTGATTTTTTTCCTGGGGTCTGGGATTTGCCTCCTAGGTGGGTTCCGCTTATTTGTCGCCACCGTGGTGAAGCCATCCTTATGTGTGTGTTCGCTTTCTTTGGTGGTTGTTTTGATCAGGGGGAAGTATCTATAGAGGTGGTCGTGCTCGTGACATCTCCTGCATCAGAAGGGAATGTGCTCGTAGTCCAGGGTTTGTTTCCAGTCTTCATCTTGGTATTCCAGATTCATCGTACCAGGTAGTGCTTTGGAGATGTTCATGTATACACAGATCCTGGCATAGGAGGTGTATTTTCTTTGTCTGGTGGCCTCTGAGGTTTTTACATACTGGCCCAGGGTGTTCCCTATGCCCATTAGAATTTATTCCAGCCAAAACTCTTACGGTAAAGAGTATAAGCAAATCCATATTGGGGCCATGGTGAAGTCCTCTTTGTCAGGGATGAATCTTTCCATCGAGAAGCGTAGGAATAGCCCTATTGAGTTGAAGAAATATGGCCCATTTTCGAATATCCTGTCCTTGTCCTCTAGGTTATATAGAATGATAGTGAAAAAGCCTTTGGAGCTAAGTTGGACATCGTATTCCCCTCCGGGGTTCCACCAGTGCTTGATTCATTTGTTTAGGTCCCTTTCTGTTGGCCAGAGCCCCAAGAACTTGCCTATAAGGGCATGTTCTCTCATAAATTCTGTATGTTCTCCTACTCTGGTTGAGCTAATAAGATATCTTGGTGCTTTTTCCATTTGTGGTATGCACTTACCTGGTTCCCACCCTCGGGTTGGCTTTGCCTGGGAGGTTCCGACTTCCGTCTCCATTTCCTTTCTGAGGCCTTGTTCTCTGGTCAGGAGCTGCTCACGGACTTGCTGGGGCGGTTCGAATGTAGGGCGTTTCGCTCGTTTTCTAGATCGATCGTTGGAGGTGACATTGTTGTATGAGGGGGATTGCCCCCCCCCCCTCCGTGCCCATTGCGGTGTGTCAGTGAAGGCTGAGGGATTTTCTTGGTTTCTCAGTGGGTGTCTCGTAGGTGTTGTGCTTGTGAGCTACTGTCTCCTACGTCTAAAGGGATAGGGTTTCCTCAGTCCTCAAGGAATATTTTCCATTTTTACTATAACTTATATTCTTAGAAGTTTCAGACCTTGAAACTTTGAAGAAATGGAAGAAATAACTCAGAGTATTTGTCACTAAAATTTTAGAACTTTTTTCATTACAAGTACAGAGTTATTCTTGTTGGCATGTTTTCAAATAGAGGCAGAGTATGCGTGTTTGTCATTGATGGAAAAGATCACGACCAACATCACAATGATGATTGCATGACAAGATCATAAGCTAAACTCCATTTCGGAGTTTCGGATACTGGGAGTTGGAGAGTCAAGAGTCGAGACTCTTCATCATAGGAGTCCCGAAGTTGTGAAATGTGAAACACCGAAATTCCGAAACAGGCACGTGAAATCTGAAACAATGACTTAAACTCCATTTCGGAGTTTCGGATATCGGGAGTTGGAGGAGTGAAGAGTCGAGACTCTTCATCACATGAGTCCCAAAGTTGTGAAATTTGAAATGACGAAATACCAGACTGCTGATCTGACTCCATTTCAGATTTTCAGATACCAGGAGTTGGAGTGTCAAAACACTTCACCACAGGAATGCTGAAATGCCAAAATGCGAAAAAAACCTTTTGATGTAGGTTTTGGATACCAAGAGTTGGAGTGTCAAAACACTTCACTACAGAAATCGTGAAATGCCGAAATGAAAAATTGCGACATGGAGTTTTGGGGATTGCGACATGGAGTTTTAGAGTTTCGGGGATCGCAACATGGAGCGTCAAGATATCTCATCACAAGAATTGTGAAAATCATGAAATGCCAAAATGTGAAATTGCGACATGGAGTTTCAGGGATCGCAACATAGAGTTTCAGGAATTCGTGACATGCAGAATCATGAAATGCTGAAAGGGACTATTGTGAGTCTCAAAGACTCAAATGGAAAAATGACGAAATCCCGTCAGTTGTTCAATTAAGAAAAGAAGGGATCAAATTATGAAGTTTTGTGGACCGTTGATCTGGCTCCATTTTGGGGATCGCAACTTGGAGAGTCGAGATGCTTCACAACAGGAATTCGGGACGTGCGAAATTGTGAATTGTCGAAATATGAAATGTGAAAGACATTTTGTTTCTTGTAATCCAATGGTGTAGGTGAATTCGAATATGATCGGAGGGCTACTGTTTCACCTCACAATTAATTGATCAGTTACGATTCAGTTAGAAAAATTGATTCATGATTCTTGATTGATTGGTGATTCAATTGCTGAGGCTTGTGTGAATAAAAGGAGATATGAGACGACTGTGCAAAGTTGGTTGTTCTGACTGAAAAATGAGTTGAACTGTAGAAAGGTAAAATTACAGTATGTGCAGTGTGAAGAAATCTCAGAGATAAGGAACATAAGCTAAACATAGGAGAAAAGGTGAAGAGAGTAGAATGTGCACATATCAAAGAGCATGAGAAGGACAGAGAAAGAACAGATAGAAAGAGACAACAAGTCAAGCCAAATATGAATAGAGCAGAAGAAGAGTGTAGCATAGAAGAATTGCAGAACAATGAAGAAGTGGTAAGAATTGATTTATGTGTGTTGTTGGTTATTCAATCATTTATTTGTAATAAGTGTGGTAGGGAGGTTCTAGGGAGGACTGTTGTCCTCAGAGGTTCAAGTGGGTTCTTGAACATAGGGAGTTGTAGCTTCCATCTGGTTGTAGCTAGAGAAACCAGGGTGGCAGGGTGGTGCAAGGGAGAACAAGTGTTCTCTATTATACAGGTTTGAGCCTGTGTAACTGGAAGTTGGTGCTTCCATCCAGTTGGTGCTAGAACAATCAGGAAGTTGGTGCTTCCTTCTAGTGGGTGCTAGAGAAAATAGAGAGTTGGTGCTCTCAACCAAGTTGGATCTTGTAAAATAGAGGTAGTAGCCTCACATTGAGTTGGTGCTCAATTATAAATGATGTACAAAACTTAAAATAATGCCTATCATTTCGAAGAAGAAGAGGTTTTCTCCCTTTTTGGGTTTCCTCGTGAAAATATGTCTCTGTGTATATCTTATGTGTGACTGATGCTCATTATTTATGTTGTCCATATGTTGTATAATATTTATGATCACTTGAAGAAATATTAAGAATGATTTAATAGACTTAAAATTGTTTAAGCACAATCACAACTAATTCACCCACCCCTCTCAGTTGTCATAGTAATTTCAACAATTGATATTAGAGCAGGTTCCTTTTATTTAAAGGTAGATCTGTAAGCTTAAACATGACAAGTCAGAAAGGGACTTCATCCAGTAAGCCTCCTCTATTTGATGGAACAAATTTTACCTTCTATAAGGTTAGAATGAGAACATACCTAATGGCCTTAGGTGCTGATGTTTGGGATGTAGTAGAGTCTGGATACATAAAGCCTATTGTGCTAGCTTCCAAGGATGATAAGTTAGAATTTAGCTTTAATTCTAAGGGAATGGATGCTATCTTGAATGGACTTGCAGAAGCCGAATTTGTAAAGGTGAGGCATCTTCAAACTGCCAAAGAAATGTGGGATAAACTTATTAGCAGCTATGAAGGAAATGAGAAAGTAAAAGATGCCAAACTTCAAACATTTAGGTTGAAGTTTGAAAAACTAAAGATGAATGAATATGAAATAGTTAGCAAGTATTTTTTAAGATTTGAAGAACTTGTGACTTCCATGAAGGGTCTTGGTGAGAAGTTTGAAGAATCAATTTTAGTTTAGAAGATTTTAAAATCTTTGCTTGATAAATTTAATCCAAAAGTCTCTGCAATAGAAGAACTAAATGATCTTAAAACTTTGTCCATTGATCAACTCCTAGGAAATTTAATTGCATATGAAATGAGAATCAACAAAGATAAATACATTACTAGAGAAGCATATTTTAAAGCAAACAAGAATACTGATTCAGATTTAGATGATATTGAGGCAAAATTTGTGAGAAGGTTAAAGAAAGGATCAGGAAAATATCAAGGCAAGATTCTCTTCAAATGTTTTAATTGTGGTAAGATAGGTCATTTTGCATCTAAGTGTCCCCACAAGAAAAATGATCAAAAATACCAGAACTCTGATGATGAAAAGAATTACAAATTTAAGAAATATAGTAAAAAGAAAAGTTTGTGTGCAAACAATGATGACTCCTCAGAAGACATAGATATTGATTCATCCTGTGAATATAAAGTGAATGACTTTATGCTTATGGCTATGGGATATCTTGATGATAAAATCACAGAAGGAGAAATGAATGATGAAGAAGCTGTGGTGGATATGGAAGGTGAATTAATCAGTGCCTTGGAAGAAATTGATAGAATCAAATGTAAGAAGAGAAAACAAAACCGGTTGTTGATGCAATTTAAAATGAATGACAAAAGACCTGATGAAAAATTTCCTCTAGTAAAAGTGGAGTTAGAAGAGGAAAAGAAAATAGAAGACATTATGAAACAACAATTATAAAAGAAGAAAGCAAGGTGTGAAGCCTTAGAAGAAGAGATAGTAAAAACCAGAAAAGAAATGGAGAAGTTTAAGGCATTGTATCACCAAAATCTGTCAAGTATTAAAGCCTCAAAAGAATTAACTTCCATTCTAAATCAGCAAAGGAATCCAAAGTTGAAACATGGCTTGGGATATGAAGAAGGATCAAGTAGTAATCATCCAAGTAATACAAAACCCATCAAGTTTGTCAAATCTATAATCATTGACAACAACCACTCTATAGAAACAAAGAAAGAAAATCAGCCACCAAGAAGGAATGAAAGAAAAAGAAGAACCAAATCTGTAGATCAGAAAAACTATCAGCATGGAAGAAATCGACTCACTCAAAAAAGACGATCTTCTTCTAGGTACAAAGGATTTTTCTATGGATATTGTTTTTTCTGTTCCAACTTTGGTCACAAAGATATAAATTGTTATTTAATATTTAGATATGAGCAATCAAGTTTTTCAAGGAATAATTATCTGCCACCACAAAGATTGAGACAACCAAGCAACAAACAATCACAAACTATAAATCATGTGATGACTGGGAGAAGGACACAGGTGAAACAAAACAATAGTTATGAGCATAACAATCAGTATCATATGTTATTCAGTGAACCAAAATGTTACAACTGCCATAATTATGGACATAAAGCTATAGACTGTTGCTTAAGAAACTATAAGCTAGATCTGAATACTGATGCTGAAAATTTCAAGGTTTGGAAGAAGAAAGAAGATGACCAGTGCGGATTAGTTTTATCATCACAAAGACAACATAATCCCTGGTATATTGACAGTGGATGTTCCAAACATATGATTGTTGGAAGATTGGTTGTTGTCATTGATGTCAACCCTAATCATGGGTTTTGGACCACAAGATTGATAAAGGTATTTGGACATGAAGGACAATGCACATGCATATACAACACCCATGAATGAATAGTATACGTCATGTTGTTTTTGGTGGTATGTGACATGTCACATGGATCCTCATGGTTGAGGAGAAATGAATTTTTGAAGATGACAAAGTGAATTGAAGAAGGAAGTACATGTACACCCTGAAAATAATTAAAGAAAAGAATTACAAAATAAGAAAGTGTCAGGTCAGCCCTAATGTTAAAAGGAAGTGGCATAAATGGTATAAATAAACATCATTCTACATTCATTTTGATACAAGTCAAATTTCATAGGTAATAAGAAGATAAGAAGGCTGTACTTCAAGGGAGGATGAAGTCTTTTGGTGATGTGTTCTAAGGTATGTTATTTTCAGGTCATCTTACCATTTTTTCTATAATGTTTTTTTCTAGAACGATTTAGATGGTGAAATATATATGGTATTGAGAATACATATCAAGGTACCTTTGGTAAAAATTTCAGTGCTTGATTCACTATAATTATGGAGATACACTCTATGGAAGATAGGGTTTGGGACCAGTCCTGAAGCTAGTCAATAAATAGGTGTTCTAGGTAAAACAGTCATAACGTTTTCATACAGAATCCAAATGAAGAGGGACCACTTCCATTAGCAAGAGTATAGACTTTAGTTTTGTGTGTGTGATTTTTAGAATCAGACGTTAAATATTGAGCGTGGGGCATGCTGTACAAGTTGGGTCTTCTGAACAGACCATAATTGAATAAAGTCTACCATTATTTCTATAACCTCTTTTTGGGGAGAATTCAATGAGTGAAAATTGGAGGAGTTTTAGAGAATCCATTGAGTAATATTATCTATAGGATCAGAGTACTCCAATAATTTAAGAATTGCAGAAATTGAAGAAGTCTTAGGAAGAATTATCAAGTTCTATGTGATGATTGGTTGATGGTGATGATTTAATGTAAAGTTTTATTATCTCTCATATATTCTTGGGTGGAAGGAATGGGAAAGGATGGAGATTTCAAATCTCTCTTGATATTGGAGGATTGTATCTTCCTCTTGGAGGTTTATACCTCCCTCTACATTTGGAAGTTGTAGCTACGTTTGGAAGTCATTACTTCCCTTGAACAATAAACTATTGATTATTTCTCATATATTGTGCATGGTGTATTATGGTGTATTGGTGTAACTCTTATACTATTGTTCATTGCTCATTGGATATAGTTGAATGGTTTAAGTATAAGTTGAAAAAGGTTTTAAATTGTACTTGATACTGATTCACCACCCTCTCAGTATCAACAACTGGTGCCAAAAGTAAGTTTCTAACTCTAAGTGAAAACAAATCAGGGAATGTAACTTTTGGAAATGATGCACCGGGAAAAATAAAAGGTAAAGGAATGGTAAGCCTAAGTAATGGAAAAGGAAAAGCTCAAGATGTGTTGTTTGTAGATGGTCTAAAACATAATCTACTAAGTTTCAATCAAGTTTGTGACAAAGAATGTGAAGTTGTTTTTACTTCTAAAGATTGTAAAATAAAGTCTTTGAATTTAGGACAACTGGTTGCAAAAGGGATAAGAATAGAAAAAAATGTTTATGTGTTAAAAGAAGAAAAAGAAGAATGCCACTTAAGAAAGTATGATGAAATTTGGATGTGGAATAGGAGACTTGGACACCTAAATTTTGATCATATAATCAAGCTCAGAAGCAATGGGGCAGTAAAATATCTTCCGAAGATATCAAAGCCATAAAAATATGTTTGTAAACCCCGTCAGATAGGAAATCTTACTCGCACTCAGTTCAAATCTAAAAACTTTCCTTCAACAAAAAAACCTCTCCAGTTAGTACATATGGATTTATGTGGACCATCAAGGAAAGAAGGTACATGAAAATAAAATTATTTTATGTTGATTATTGATGATTATTCTAGACTAACATGGGTTGCATGTTTGAAGGAAAAATCTAAAGAATTTGAAAAATTCAAAGTGTTTAAGGCTCTGACTGAGAATCAAAAAGGAAAAAGATTAAAGGCAGTAAGGTCTGATAGAGGAGGAGAGTTTAGTTCATGGAACTTCAAAGAGTTATGTGATAAACATGGGATCAAAAGAGAGTACACAATTCCAAGGACTCCACAACAAAATGGAGTTTTTGAGAGGCATAATAGATCAGTACAACAAATGGAAAGATCAATGATGAATGAAAGGAACATACCTCGCACATATTGGGTAGAAGAAATTCATATAGCCGTTCATATCCTTAACAAATCTCATCTCAGGCCACATAGTGACAAGACTCCTTATGAACTATGGTTTGGAAGACTTGCTTCAATCAAGAATTTTAAAGTCTTTGGGAGTAAATGTTATATCAAGAACAATGATGAAAATATTGGCAAATATGATGACAGGGTTGATGAAGGTATCTTCTTGGGTTATTCTACAAATAGTAAAGGGTACAGATGTTACAATAAGAAACTACATAAATTGGTTGATTGTATAGACATAAAGGCCGATGAAGAAATCCCTGTCATAAATGTAAGCAGTGTTGAACCAAGCACAAAATATATAGTTGAAGATGAAGATGAACAGGTCAAAGGATCAGAAAGGGAAGAATCTGAATCAGATGAAGATACGAATACTCAGGCTGACACAAATCAGTAGAAAGAAGAAAAATCACCTCTCAGAATTGTTAGAAAGAATCATCCTGAAAATCAGATAATTGGAGATATAAATAAAGGAGTTCAAACAAGAAGGAAATTGATTAAAGACTCAGAACAATCTCATGTTGCTTTTTTTTATCTATGACTGAACCTAAATTTTTTTATGAAGCCAGTCAACATGATGATTGGATTAGAGAAATGAATGAAGAGCTTGATCAGAATGAGAAGAACAATACTTGGGAGCTTGTCCCTAGACCTAAAGATAAGAATGTAATAGGTTCCAAATGGGTGTTCAAAAATAAAATAAATGAAAAAGGACAAGTTGTTAGAAATAAAGCCAGATTGGTCTGTAAAGGGTAAGCACAAGTTGAAGGTCGGAACTTTAATGAAACTTTTGCACTAGTGGCAAGATTGGAGGCCATCAAAATGTTCCTTGCTTATTCATGCCATAAGAACTTTAAAGTGTATCAGATGGATGTTAAGTCAACTTTTCTTAATGGAGATCTAGAGGAAGAAGTATATATGGAGCAACCTGAAGGATTCTCATTGAAAGATAATCCTAATTATGTTTGCAAGATGAAGAAGGCCTTATATGGATTGAAACAAGCACCAGAAGCTTGGTATTATAGACTGGACAAATTTTTACAAGACAAAGGGTTCAAGAAAGGTACTGTTGACAACAATATCTACATTAAGTCTGAAGGTGATAATTTACTAGTTGTTCTGATTTATGTAGATGATATTATTTTTGGTTGTACTAATGAATAATCTGTCCAGTGGTTTGCTAACTCTATGCAAACAAAGTTTGAGATGTCCTTGATAGGAGAACTGCCATATTTTCTTGGCTTACAAGTAAAACAGAGTTCTACAGGATTCTTCTCAGATGTTGAAGAAATTTCAGATGGAGGATTCCTCTCCTGTTAGTACACCTATGGTGGTTGGTTGAAAGATTAGTGAAGATGATATGCCATCTAATGTTGATCAACGGACATATCGATCAATGTTAGGCAGTCTTCTATACATCACAACATCCCATCCTGATATTGATCGGTTAGTGATTCAATTGTTGAGGCGTGTGTGAATAAAAGGAGATATGAGATGACTGTGCAAACTTGGTTGTTCTGACTAAAAAATGAGTTGAACTGTAGAAAGGTAAAATTACAGTATGCACAGTGTGAAGAAAGCTCAAAGATAAGGAACAAAAGATGAACAGAGGAGAAACGGTGAAGAGAGTAGAATGTGCACATATCAAAGAGCATGAGAAGGACAGAGAAAGAACAAATAGAAATAGACAACAAGTCAAGCCAAATATGAACAGAGAAGAAGAATAGTGTAGCAGAGAAGAATTGCAAAACAATGAAGAAGTGTTAAGAATTGACTTATCTGTGTTGTTGGTTATTCAATCATTTATTTGTAATAAGGATGGTAGGGAGGTGCTAGGGAGGCCTATTGTCCTCAGAGGTTCAAGTGGGTTCTTGAACACAGGGAGTTGTAGATTCCATCTGGTTGCAGCCAGAGAAACCAGGGTGGCAGGGTGGTGCAAGGGAGAACAAGTGTTCTCTATTATATACGTTGGAGCCTATGTAACTGGAAGTTGGTGTTGGAACACTCAAGGATTTGGTGCTCCCTTCTAGTGGGTGCTAGAGAAACTAGAGAGCTGGTTCTCTCAAACAAGTTGGACCTTGTAAAACAGAGGTAGTAGCCTCACATTGAGTTGGTTCTCAATTATAGATGATGTACAGAACTTAAAAGACTGCATATTATTTCGAAGAAGAAGAGGTTTTCTCCCTTTATGGGTTTCTTGTGAAAATCTATCTCTGTGTATATATTATGTGTGATTGATGCTCATTATTTATGTTGTCCATATGTTGTATAATATTGATGATCATTTAATAAAGATTAAGAATGACTTAATAGACTTAAAATTGTTTAAGCACAATGAAAACTGATTCACCCCCCCCTCTCAGTTGTCTTAGTAATTTCAACAATTCTTGTTGAAAGTTAGGGTTTGTGACTAATCCAAAACTACTTCTGTGAGACAAAGATAAAGTTTGATGAGGATTTTCTTCTCTTGTTGTTGAAGTTTAGGAAGAGCTACATGTTTGTAATCTTGTGTATCAGGTTAGCTACAAGATCAAAGGTATGATTATTTGTTAGTTTTGATGCTTATTCTTATGTTGTTATGGTACATGATTGAGGCATGTCATGGTAGTGATTGTGCATGGTACACCTTCATGATGGTATGATACATTGTTAGAGGCATATCTTGGATAGTTGGCATATAGTTTGTCGTATGGTATATCAGTGATATGTCACATGTTTAGTGGTATATATTGGTACATGGTTTATGGATGTTGGCACATTATTGAGATGGTACATGGTTGATGTACATGGTATGGTATAGGTGTTGGTACATGGTATGGTACAGGTTGATGTGCATGGTTGATGCACGTTGTGGGTTGATGTACATGGTTGATGATTGATGTACATTGTTTATATACATGGTTTGGTGATGATTTTTGTATCCATGTGAGTGGATCAGTTGGTTGACGATGGTATATTAGTGATAGAGACAATGATAGGTTTTAATTATTGGTTGATAATCAATGACAGGTTGGTTGATATATTAGTGACATTGGTAGTGACAGTATCATTGGTAGTGACAGTGAGTCTACACTTATATTTCAGGGTGGAAATATGAGGCAAGGAAAGGGGGTTGTATCCTCCTTTTGATTAGTGTCATAGAACTAGGGGAGTTGATCCTTCCTTCAGGTTGGAACCTATAAATGATGGGGTTGGTGCCTCCTTCTGGTTGGTGTCAGATAAATTAGTGATTTACTGCTTGCTTCAGGTTGATGCCTCCTTCCAATTAGTTCTAGAGAATTTGTTCATTGGTGCTTCCTATGAATGTATTATTGATATATAAGAAATCATTTTGTGGATTTATCCCATTTGGGTATCCATGTAAATTCTGGTGTATTGTGTATCTGATGTGACATTGATGAATTATATTGCTTATGGTTATATTCTCATGATATATTGAAAGAAATTATAAATGAAATACTATTGATGAAGTTGAAGTTTATATATAGTGGTTGAAAGTGGTAAAAATTTCCCATATTGATTCACCCCCCCTCTCAGTATTCCAACATGTGGTGTGTCCAATATAATTCTATACAAGATACCATACTGCAAATAGATCAAATCTAGTTGTTGGGCCATAAAGATCAGTTCTTCATAAAAAAAATAATCCTTATGTCGATACATAATTAGAGATGACTAGAAATAAATACTTGAGGAACCACTCCAATAGACAATTGGGAGGGACTTTGGCTTTAATCAACCTCTTCCATATTCAACACTCCTGGATGTGATCCAAGATGTGAGTGGATTTGTCTTGTTTTAGTGTAGACAAAATGTCTATGTTGGCATAGTACCAGACAGGCAGCTGAAAATGGTTTAGAAAAACCAATGCCAAATCATTAAAAGTGTAAAATGTTTAACTGTCAAGTTTGATGTAACACTTTATCACAACTCCTGTAAGAGTGTGTTGGAAAAGGAATAATCAGATTGAATCATCATTTAATGAATTTTATGAAAACCAAAGATGAAATTCCAGTACATGGTCATCGACATCCTCACTAGGCATACCTTGAAACTTAAGGATGTTAGATGGAAATTTGGTGGGAAATGGTGGGCAGTTCGAATTATGACACACTATATCATTCATGAGCTTCAATAGGTATGGGAAAATTAATGTTTCCAGAAATGGTAAACTCATCTGGGAGCCAAAATTATAGCCAGGAATATTGTAAATTTCGGGTTGAGGAATCGTTATAAAATAATAAACTGAATTGGTACTAGCACTAGGATGCGAGGAAGAGCTTGTGGATGGGTCTATCTTTGGATGAAATTTCGTTTTCCCTGATAAAACAGAGGAAAACCTCCACCCATATGGTTCCCAAATGAAAGAGAAAGGTTTGTTCCTGTTTATCTCCCTTACAAAGGAAAAACTCCTTGCATGGGGTTATTCTGACTAAGAAATCGGTTGACCCCTAATTACATGCTTTGCATGGGATTCCATTATCCTTTGAAGGGGTTACCCATTAATGATTATGCATATGTGGTGAAAGGATTACTTCCAACACACCATATAACGTGAATGTAGTCGAAGTAGACGACATGCTATATTATTGAAATCCACTTCCCATAGGACCACCCCATCCCTTGAAGTGATTGGGGACATAAGAAGAGAATGAACTACTCCCAATAGAGGGGAATTATGGATAAATATGACCTCCACCCCAAGGAAAATATTGGTAGGGAATAGAAGAACTCCCCATACAGACGTCAAAATCTTGGGATATTGACTGAGAACCAATCAAGGTGTTATTCATGCTCATCAACAACATAACAAATGAAAATGAGTTAGTTATCAAAGGTAACAACATGTCTAAACCTAAAGGTTGAATAGAATTGGAAATCAACGAAGTAGAGGTGTTGATTTATGCGACTATGGTGGACTGAACCACACTAGTATTTTGGTTAGATAAACCAAGAGGTTGTTACGAGGAAAATATCTTTATGGCATGGGGTAAACCACAATAGATGAAAATGACTGCATAAATCAAATCTAATCTCAATTATGATATACAAACAAATATGCTAATAAGACAAGATAAAGAGCCTATGTCATCCAAACATTCAATGAAGTCCACCGTTGATAACTTGACTCAAAGAAATACACCTCCATCTTGTCCTCAACAACCAAGATACACAAGCATATGGTGATAATATATAAAGTTATCACATTCAATAGCATAATCCATCAATATTCATAACAAATATTCCCATGGAATAACAATTCAAATATTTGCGAGACATTAATTGGACGAGAAAAGAGTATTTCTATTAAAATGTAATCAACAGAAGTGTATGAATGAAATTTTTTTGTGTCAAGACAATTAGGAACCGAGAAACTAAGTCCCTTATAGTTGGGCCTCTACCACTTCAATCCTCCACCAAAGGCAAGATCATATAATAGAGATAATGAGGTTCTCAATCAAGTAGGGAAGAGCTTGGGGACTGAACAATGTGTTCAAAATTAAAAGGATAAAGGGATGCAAAATCAATATGAAGTGAATAATTTCTCCAGAGTAACTTTTCTCTCAAAGTTGAATTCTTCTCCTCTTTTCCACTGCTTGGATATGTCCCATTTATAGCCTTCAAATGGAACTAAAGAACTGATTCAAAACATTTCCAGTATATGGAAGGTCAAGGATCATGGATCTTGTGATGTGACATGGAAACCCAACACCATTTTTTTATTTTGGGCACAAAATTAGATGTACACGGGTTGTAATGGTGAAACTTGTGTATACACATGATGTATAGTTATTAGGGTACATATATGTGGAAAAATATTGTTTTTATCTCTGGAAATGAAAAAAGGGACTTCAAGTCTGCATAAGGAAATGGAAGAATCCTTCTGAGAAAATTTGCATAGGGTGAGGAAAATATTTCTATAACAGATGCCCCCTAATGTGTGATTTTAGAGGAGTATTTGCAATGGACAAAATACATTATAATAACCAAAATTGAAGTAATGGAGACCCAACTAGATAAACTAGTTGATCATGAGAATATTACAATTTGTATTGACTTTGCGCACATGGCTTCCAATTTGAATTACACTGTAAATCCATGTGAAAGTATACCAAACAGTTATTCATGGCCATGAATAGGCAATAAAAAGATAGTTACATGCCATAGGATATCATATTCATGAACAAGGCCCAGTAAAACCAATGTCAAAATCAATCTGAAGATATATGTATACAATGGAGTACAATCTGATCTCCCATTCGCACTGAAGTCACATAGGTATTGGTCCAATGAAAGATAGAAACAACTCAGAAAAGTTGCAACTATGAACTGATGTCTTCAAGTCTTCTACACGATCCACCAAAGGTCAAATTCTACATTATGTGGATAAAGTAGTTGAGTTCGAACATAATGACACTTCATTTGATTACCGGTCATTAAGGTATAATGTTAACAAATCTGATACAACCTACCGATAATGAAAGTAGGTATCAAGGAACTGAGTACATTATTATAAGTGTTAATAAATGTGTCAAGGTCGAGCACTTGAAGAATCCATCGATCAAGAGACATTGATGTATTCCCAACTGTTGATGGCAAGAGAAACTGCCATTAAGGACTACAAGCCTCTAGGTACACATAGGAATCCAAGTCTTGTTTCTAGAATAGATGGGCTAAATTTGATTGAAGGAGACCCATTGAAAGGTGAGCATTGAGGAATATCTCATCATTCAACATGAGGTGCAAAGAAGGAGCTTGATGATTTGGAGGAATTTGGATGAAGAACATGTTCATGAACCAACGACCCTGTGTGTCTTTTGTGTGTGCCAGATGCAAGAGGTACACGAAAAAGACCCTTTGAATAGTAGCCAATAAGGAAAATTGTTTACAAAGGTGAGGAAACCACCAATAAGTCTATTGGAATTCAAGACACTACATGAATCCTAATGTGTGAATATATTTCTTACTGTTGAACATAAGGGAAACCCCCTAGTCAATGATCAATGATGAAATGTGGATTTTTGGGTTCAAGGTTACCTACCAATGATGAAAGTAGGACTAGGGTGAATGATAGGACTACAACTTCATGTAACTCTAAGACACACTGAGGGTATGGATGACATGAAAAGTCAAGAGTTCTGAGGAATTGTCGACATAGGCTTGATAGACATCCTTTGAATAAGACCATGAGACATATGGAAGACTCAATGATGAAAATTTTTGATGTAGGAGGCACCAAACAAAATATCCATAGGGATTTGAAGAGTAACCAGTCGGGGGAGTAAACTCTAAGTAATGAGATCAACTTCCTAAGGTCATGCTAAACCCAAAATGTTTATGAAAAGTGGACTCAAAAGTTTTTTCTCTCTTCAAAGGTGACACAAGTGCTACCAATATAAGATAATTTCTTTTCCCGCCCATATTTTTTTGTTTTTTCATAGTCAAATGAATCCTATGATGTAGAGGAGGAAACAAGTGTCGCTAGTAAGAAACTAGTTTCGATAGTGGAACATACGTATGCTCAATGCAAGGAGGTGCATGCCATATATGGAGACTCTGGGGAATGTTTTCTCTTGGGTATAGGGTGTCAAGTTGTAAATGATATATACAAGGCTCTTCTTGGCTGATGATGAAAATAGTTGAGGTGATAGGATTATAATGTGAAAGCGAAAACCGAAAATATGCTCAATACTAGAAGCAAGAGAATGAGATTCAATTACAAATTAACACCAAAAAATGTCATTTTTTGTAAATTTAGTATACTTATCTTGAAAAAGGGGTAAACTTACATCAAATAGACATCCTTTCAAATCCAATTTACTAGTGTGAAAGAGACGAGTTCACTTGATAAAATTTTCTCTTTTTGAGAGAGTCAGAAAAGAGCTTAAATCAGACTCATTGGGAGTCCCGCTAGGTATAGGTCATCATGTTTGTGAGTAAGAAATGAGGTTTAAATGAAAATTCATATATTATCTATAAGGGACTCCTCGTCCTATGGACAAAAAATATCTGCATGGGCACTGAATGGTGCAAAGGATCTAACTAGGGCACCCATGTTTGGTAAGTCTCTGCCATTCAATAACAACACTTCTAGTTGCATAAAGAAGGTTATGTGTCACTACTAAATGGGTTCGTACCTAAGGAATATGAATTGCAGTCATAGGATGATGCAAATGTGCACAATGGATTGATGACCTATCCTATATGTTGGTTGATGAAAATACTTGTCCAAAGTTACGAACGGGTGACATGGCGCTAAAAGCCACAAGAATCCCTGGACAAAACCACCAAAACCAACTCCATCCGTTGTCGTATTACTCCATTAGGCCAAAATATTAGTAAAAACTATGCAAAGTGGGTAATTTTTTTTCTATAAATAGTAAAAAAAACAATTTCACTATACCATTTGTATTTTTTACCCAAATAGTGCATTTTGGACCAAATTTCCCTCGAATTTCAACTGTTGATTGCGGGATCCATGAGTGATGGCATAAAAAACCATATGGACCAGGTAATTCATATTTCTCCTCTCTTTATTTCTAGTGGATTAATATTTGTAATTATGTCTCCTTTTTTTAGTTTTTCAAGGCGCAACTTAGAAACTAGGGTATACGTAGGTTGTTGATCATTCGGTCACAAATACACATCACTATATGCAATTGTTTGAAAAAAAAATAGTGTATAAGTATCCCTATACATGATTTTGTAATCTATAGCTCGCGTACAATTCCTTGGATATGGGTTTTAAAATGTTACTAACTCAAAAAATGGTTTTAATATTGTAGGATGGTGCTAGAGTGGAGAGAAAGAGAGCATGAAGAGGTGGATGTTGTAGTAGAGAGAGATCCAGGGACCCATATGGAACTAGAAAGATGTGGGTTGTATACGTTTTGGGATCTCAAAGGTATGAGGGATCAAGTGAGACTTCTTTAGATGTTAGTAAACTACTAGAATCCAGATATAAAGACCTTCAACCCTGATGGAAAACCATTGAGGATTGAAGTTGAGTACATACACTTGATGCCAATATTGTTGCTTCGAGGTGAAGTGGCCAACCTCAAAGCCTAGGGATATGGGAGTGGCATGAACTTAGAGGACTACATAGCTACTTATTGAATTGCAAGGAATGAGAAGGTAGGGAGCTAACTATCGATCAAATTGATCAACAATCTAAGTCTCAATATTGTTGTCCTAGTGTTCAAACATATCATAGGTTGAACTCTTTTCATCAGGCACCGATGCCACTTATGTTCTATTCAGTGGAATTATTACGACCCACGGTTTACGACTGGTGCACCTCACTACTGGCCAACATGAAGAGCCAACTGAACGACTGCAAACTGGGTAGAAAGAGGAACTTCGGGTTCGTGTCTATGCTATGTAGTGTTTTCTTTGAGCGGGTTCTGGGCTTGGATCCTAGATTCGATGTTTCTCTACATGAACCTTGTGGTCCAGCCATGGCACGGTGGATCGAGGTGATCAGGTGGAAGAGGTTGGTAGGGTGCCAACACCCTACAACGATGAGTTTTTCTTCTAGTGGAGTCGACAGGTGATGGCTCTGGAGGACTACACTTATGTAGGGATTGAATTCAGAGGAGATCCAGACATTCCATTACCACTAGGTTCCGCCTACAGAGACATAGATATGCAATTGTTTTTTGAATATTTCATTTTTTTGTATTTTTGATAAGAAAACAATTTTTTTTTTGGATGATTTGAAGTAATAACTTAAACATGTATGTTATGCATATGTGTGTCCACGAAGACCAAATGAACTTCCATGACATTGGTGGAGGCACTGGGGGGATGATCCAGTTGGAGGGAATGTTGATAGAGTGCTTCAAAACATGTAGGAAAACCTATCTCATTTTATGCAAAGGATTCCCATGGTTCAGGTAGAGGATTTGTCAGAGGTAATGCAATGGAAGGTGGTAGGTGTGTCATGTGTTTGGTTACAACTCTTTCGGTGTCTCAAAAACTCCATAGTATGCTATCATGAAAAACATCCAACGCCACAGGCATAGATTTTGTGATTATTGTATGATATTCCATATATGTGTTTTGAGGGTGTGAGCCCCAATTTTGTACTATTAAACCATATTTTTGGAGAGATGAAATATATATAAAAACATTGGTCTTCAGATTTACTTATATTACGATGTGTACATTGATGAAAGTGTTCTCATTTCTTTAGCTATCTGAAAAATGCCAATCTAAAAAAAAATAGCATATGCATTGGATACATAATTAGAACTTATAAGTATGTGATGTAGGGTCTCGCACATGGTAACTATCATTCAACTGGCATACTAATAACTCGGAGTCCAGGGGAAATTCTAAAGAGTGAATACCATGTGAAAGGGCAACGCGAAAAATTTCTATAACAATGCTATATTCGGCCACATTATTCATTGATGGACCTAGGAAAACGCCACTTGAAGACACCAGTATACTCTTAGGTGAGTAAAAAACCCAAGCGGTGGAAGCCAAGTTCCATGTATGATGACTGGCCCCGTCTGTGAATCCTAAGTAGACCGAAGAATCTGTTGACATTTGTCAACCAAGGGAAAACTTGATATGCAAGTTGAAGATGAAAAAATGGGAATATATATATACACTAAAATACATTAGTATAAAAGGAGTTACACCCAAGTTTGGGGATGAAGCATAATATCTTTTCAAGTAGAGCCCATTCCTAGGCTCAATCAACATATTCCCTTCATAATATTCTAATTCATAGGCTCCTTTTCCTAAGACACGTCACATGATATAGGGACCGTGCCAAATGGGTTTGAACTGGCCTTCCCCTAGTGGTTCTTTGGCTTGTTCATATAGAAGGACTAATTCACCCTTAGCATACTGTCGAGGAAAGAAAAACTTATCATATTGGACCTTGACACATCGTTTATTCTCTTTGATAGTCGTGGAGGCATCTAGACGCTACTCATATATACTCTCTAGATGTATGAGACGTTGTTTGAGATTAGAAGTGTTAGGTAGGAGCGTAACTACCAATATAAAAGAAGGGATTTTTCATTCAATAGGTAGGATAAACTCTAGACAGTGCACTAACTAGAAAGGAGAAAAACCGATGGAAGTTTTAACCAAGGTTCAGTATTCCCAAATTGCTGGATAAAGCATGATATGCCAGTCAGATTTTCTCTAGCTAACATTTTTTTGCAAAATGGTCTTGAGAGACTTGTTCATGGCCTCTACTTGTCCATTTTACTAAGGGTAGTAAGGGGAAAAATCATCATTTTTAAACCCCAATTTTGATGCTAATTGTTTCATCATTTCATTCTAAAAGTGACTTCCATGATGAATGAGAATCTCACTTGGGATTTTGAACTTGGATATAATTTGATTGAACACTAAGAATATAGTAGTCTTACCATCGGGTTTAAATTTAGGCATGGCCTCGTCCCACTTAGTAAATTAGTCAATGACCATGATAATGTGTTGATGGCCCCCAACCGATGTTGGTTTGCAATCCACAAAATCAACCCCCCACTTGGTGAAGGGACTGATGGTAATGAATGGATGGAGAGGGGTTGTATGAAAGCGCTTATTCCAAGTGAACACCTGGCATGGGTGACACTTCTTAACCGCTTAGACACAATACTTAAAAATAGACAGCCAAAAATAATTGGCTTACAACATTTTTTGGGTTGTCACAAGCCCAGATAGATTACCACCACAAGCCCCACTATAGAAGTCATTCAGGACAGACTCAACTTCTTCTTGATTCAAGAAATTATGAAATGTATTGTCTACTCCTTGGTTATACAAAGTTTTGTTTACGATAAGATATTTATTAGCTTGGTATTGTATACACTATCAGTTATCTCTCTCAAGATGTTGAGGGAACTTCAAATTTTGAAGATAGACCACAATATCTCCATACCATGTGTTTGATGATGAGACAAGGAAAATGTGTTCATACGCAAATGAATCAAAATGAATAACATCCTCATCTAACCGAGGGAAGTCATATATTAACTCTACAAAAACTAGTGATTTCCTAGATTTAATAGAAGCAAAGTCAAGATCAAAATCTTGTAAGATAACAATCCATTTGTTTTATTTTCTCCCTATGATACGCCTAGTAAGGACATATTTAAATGGATTGACATCGACAACCACATTAGTTTTTCAAATAAATATATAGTGTCACGATTGTTTAACTACATGAACAACATCCAATGCTATGTTTTCAACATGAGAATATTTGAGCTCGGGTCTGACTAAATTTTGACTAAGATAGTAAATGATGTTCTCACGGAGCTCGTCATCCTCATGAATCAACACCACACCAATCGTCTCTTTGAATGCAGTGATATAAATCAAGTAATATCTATTGTAGTCTGGATACTTCAGCAGAGGCATCAATACCAAAGATTTTTTCAAAGCATCGAAGGATTCCTGGGCTCGCTCATCCCAGATAAAAGGAGTGTGTTGTTTTAAGAGACACATGAAACCGTTAGTAATATTGGCATAGTGCACTATAAACTATCATAAAAAGTTATCTTTCCCCTGTAAACCTTGAAGTTGATGAATAGTGCATGAGGAGGCAATCTAATTATTTCCTCAACCTTTAATGAATCCACCATGATCCTAGTCTCAGAGAATAAAAATCCTATAAGTCAACCTAACCTAATGAAAAAGATTCATTTCCAAGGGTTCAAACAGATGCGGTAATGGTGACATATTTCAAAAACTATCTATAGGTGGGTAGGGTGATCCACTCTCTTACAGGAGTAAGCATCTAGATCATCGATATAGGCTTCAAATATATGCTTGAGATCATGAAACGCGAAGGTCATAGTGTGTTGGAAGGTTTCTCTGGTGTTCTTAAGGATGAAATGATTTTTTCAGTATGTGAATGTACCCCAAGGAAAAATAAATGTCGTCTTATGTTGGTCCTCGAGCTTAATACGATTTTGGTTATACCTTGAAAATCTGTCCATAAAAGAAATAACTTTGCTTCACACACTCATCAAGAATATGATCAATGAAGCGTGTTGGGAAGTTGTCTTTAGCACAAGCCTTATTTAGGTCTAAAAAATACATGCATACACAGATGGTTCCTTTATTTTTATTCACAGGAACGGGATTGGATACCCATTCAATCAAGGGAATTGGGTAGATAAAGCCAACGTTAAGAAATTTTTCTCCCTCTGCCTTAATAGAAGGGGCCTTCCTAGGATTGACAAGTCTAAGTCGTTGTTGAATAGGTTTAGAATCTTGGTAGGTTTTAATATCATGTTTGACAATTCGAGGGTCGATTCATGGCATCTCTTCATATGACCAAGTGACTACATCACAGAATTATTTGAAGAGCTTCGTGTAGATCATAATTTCTTCTGGAAAGCAATATGCAATGATGTATACATTTTAAACCTTTCCAGGAATATGATAGATATCTATCGTGACGGTAGGACAAATACTCTCCATGTTTCCTTCAGCATAAATGCCATGCATATCAAGTGTAACTACAACATGACCGACTATCTCGCTCAAGGTAGATCTAAAATTATCTTGTTTGATTATAGAAAGCTATGGGAGAAAATAAGAGTGATGGTGGATATCATCCCATGGCTTGTCAGAACCATTCATGGCCTCTATGATTGCTTCATATGAGGGTAAATTATCATCTAGGCAGTCACGTGAGAGAGATGATGAAGTGGCCCATACAGGCTTGAGAACAGGATCCTCCTCTTATGTGTGTGAGGTGATAGCGTCTGGATCGATAGAAGATTCAAGAACAACCTGATATGATATCTCTATTACCAATAGTGGCATAGCCATTCCAGTATGTGACTAACCTTCACATGACTCATTTGAGGAAGGTAGGGTCCAAGGATTGTTAAAATACGAAGTGCAGAAAGGAACGAACCTCATTGATGAAGAAGACCTACTGGAAATATCATAGATATGATGAACCAGTGCCATGAAATCGAAGGTACCCGTAAGGGATGAATTATTTATGAAATTGATATTCTTAGTTGTCGGCTAAGAATTTTTGATCACGGGGATTGATGGTCCAACCGATGCATTGGGGATAGAATACACAAATAAAAACTAGTCGATTGTCGCGATCTTCCTATCATGAGGAAATAAAAGAGTACGAAATATAGAAGATACGATTGCAGTCATAGAATAATTCCAATTGCGTCCTAGTAACAAGTTATATTCAAGGGGTCCATCAACCACCTTGACATCCACCTCCATCGTCTTCCCACCTAATTGGACCGGGAAGGCAGGAAGAATATCGTGAGAGTGGAAAGAACAATATTCAAAAGCAGTCAATATGGTTGGATATTGAGAGAAGGTCTGATATCCGAGGGTTTTCCAACAGACCAGGGACATCACCCATGTTGCAGTGCCTTCATCAATAACAATACGCTTGATGGTATAATTTGAGTAAACCACATGGATTTGGAATGCCACATGGTAAGGAAAGTGAGGCTTCACATCTGTGATGTCAAAATTGATAAACTTAGAGCCATAAGGATCTATAGCTCCTAACATAGATAATAAGGAATTCCTCTGTGAAGGACACATCTGGAGTAATTCCAGAGCTGACATCACACAAGGGGTTTGACCCAGATCCTCAACAATAGAGTAATTTTGGGTGGCTCTAGCATTAGAATTGTTGGTAGAGCACTTGAGTAGTCCTTTCGGAATATGAGGAGGGGGATCTAGTTTTTCGATCTATAAAGACATATCTGTAGGAGGGGGAGACTCTAGACCAGGTATAGTCTGTGAATAACTCTAATTGTGAGACCGAGTGGCTAGATTAACTTCAGACTTAACCATATTGATGCATAGATGGTCACCGTCTTGTGTCAGTGGGTTTTGACTTCCACTGGCCACATTTGTGGCATTATATGAGCTTAAGTCCATGTGATGATTATGTGGAAAAGTATTAGTCATCACAATGGAAGGTAGAGATAAAATCCTCACAGTTTCCACAAGTTTGGGGCACAAGTGGGTAAGGTGATCGTCTGTACAAATCTTGTATAGAAACTTCACATTTTTCCTTTCTTTCTTCCACTCACCAACATTGTTATTCAACTTATAATTATTATCGTTGTCCTTGGGTTTGTTATTATTCTTCCCACCCTTATGATACTTTCCACATCCTTCCTTTTTATTCCCTCCTAGTTTTTGGTTACCATTCGGATTGGTTGACGATTTCACATAATGTACATCCATCGACTGAGTGGCAGTGGAGGACACAGACGAATTTTTCCTTCCTACAGATTGGTTTAGAGACAAATCTTTCAACTGGCATGTCACCAAGTTTGCAAATTTCACATTTGCGGAGCCTACAATGCCATTGGCATGAGGCCCGAGATTTTTTCTAGGGTCTTAGTTTGACCTCTGTGCGTCTGGAAGAATTTCATATAACATCCCAGACTGAGCATATATAATATATAACTACTAGGATTTAAAAATCACTTCTTCCTCAGATGTAACCCTAGATGTAGAAACATCCTTTCAAATATAAGTTTGTAGAGACTTAAGGAACCAATCTAGTAGGAATCCCATAGGTATGTAAGCCTTGATCAACCTCTTCTATCTATGCCACTCTTAGATGTGATCCGAGATATGGGTGGATTTTTCCCGACAAAAGGATGACAAAAGTTCTTTGCTTGAATCATAATGAATCGACAATTGGAAGTGGTTGAGGAAGACTAAGACCATTTGATTAAAATTTTCATACGTCCCCCCTGGTATCTCTATGTACCATTTCGTTGCAACCCCCGTGAGGGTGCATTGAAGCAATATTAAACAAATAGAATCATCGTTAAGGGAATTCAAAGATTACCAAAGATGAAAATTAGTGATGTGATCACCAGGATCCTCACCCGTATTGCCTTCAAATTTCAGAATATTTGAAGGAAGCTTGGTGGGGATGGGGGTCCATTTCGAATCATGATGCACATGGTTAATCATTAATCTAGACAAGTGTGGAAGATTGAGCATGACCAGAAAAGGGAGACGGGGTTATGACATCTAGCCCCACGATCCTGGGAAAGATTGTTGTTGGTGAATCGCAGCCCATTCAAGGTTTTGGTATGCACCATGGCCATGTCCAAGATTGTAAGACCCTCCTCTGAATTGATTCATGAAGGGTTGGTTGGGCACCATTCCAATAAGAACGTTATGATGAGGGTTGTAAAAATCCCCCCCTGCTGGAGTAGCTCTAGGTTAGGGGTTTCCCAAGGTATGAAACTGACCTCCCCTGGGTGTGAATCCAGAGGATAGAGGTGGATTCTTCATTCCAAATGTGTTGTTCAAAATCAATGAAGAGGAGGTAGGTGTAAGGGACAAACTGTAAGCAACAGTTTTTCTGCTGGGTTGACCACTCCATATAGGAGCATTAGGACCAGGATTAGACCCAAGATGAAAAGGAGGAAAACCTCCAACTGTAGGAGTCATTTGTGGGATATGAGAACCTCCAAACGAAAATGGAGTATGTGGAGGATCCATGCCCCCAATTCTAATACTAGTATTCGAATTAGATGTTGGGATAAAGGATGAAAATTGTGATGTGAAATTCAGCATACCATACGCAAAAGGGATAGAGGCCATAGGGATGGACTGAATATTGTATCCCAGTGAGTTACAAAGGGACCCAAAAGGTTTCATGGCTATAGTTTAAGCATTCACTATAGGTCAGACGAGAGTTATGATGGGAACTTTCGGCACTACAACCATTTTGGTTGAAGGTGTCGAAGGAGTATCATTAACTATAGTGGGTATGGGAGTCTAAGGACTCCCATTATCTTTCTGACTCAATTCAATACTCATCCTTGTATGATAACAAGTATCTTAAGTGGAGGTGTGTGTACCACGTTTGATAACTTTACACCTTTTAGAAGGCAAAGACTCAATATGTTATGCTAATCGTAAAAGACAACGAGGCCTATGGGGAAGTTGGTCTAGCTCCATGATGAATAAAGACTTGAGATATACAAAAAAAATTCTAAGGCTGACTAGTAATCAAATATCACACCAAAATAAACAAAAGTCCAATATGCACACAAATAGGATAAAGTGGCTGAAAGGGGCCACCCTCCCTAAAGTAGGTATGCTTCACCCAAAAGGGGACTGAGACTCCCTACAAAATATTTGAGGTATCAAAATCAATTATAAAGGCCCTCATGGGATTAACAACCAGTCGGTCAAATCCCCCCAGAGAGGTAATCCTCCATAAAGGTTCTATGTTGTCCCACCCTTATCCAACCCAGGGTACCTGGAGAATAAACCCTGCAAGTAACCTATGTGGTACCTATGTCAAGCAACTAAACAACCACGATATAATTGATGTGTAGGAGAACAATCCTAAGTTAGGTCCACCATATGGGAAGGGTAAAAACTCTTGAAAAATTGAAATCATTGCCTCTCACAGAGGTAAAGGTACTAGAAAGATCCCCATATACAAATATATCCCCAGAAATATATCTGATGCTAAGAAGGTATTGGGGAGATATCCCCTCAACCAACTTCAAGTGACCTCATGCTTAACTCCGGTGTAAGTGAAGCCTCTTGATGTCACCAATTATAAAATGGATTTCACCACTCCCTTAGTCAGACACATATGTTGATTTAATAGCCTTGGATAAGTTTACTCACAAAATCCTATTCCAAGGCTCTAAATCCTAAGCTGGTTTGTGCACCCTAATAAATAAAATCGTTTCTAATCAATTTTTAATTTGTCAACATTTCTTTTAGTGGCCTTTCTTACTCAAAAAGGTGTGGTAGTGAAAATGATGATGTTATGACTGAACAAGTAAAATAAATGAATATAAATAAAATGCAAAGTCATAACTTCAATTCCCAATAACTAATAATCTTTTCAAAATGGAATTTTCAATTTAATTATGCAATTCAAAATAAGATGCAATCTTTCCATACATGTCCTAAGATCAACGATAAGAACCCAAAAGATCAAATGCCAACAATGAAAAATGTTTATTATTTTCGTATTTTCAATATAAAACAATGAAAATGAAAGGACTTAACAACAACTTGATATAAAAATTCTACTGAATGTAAATAGAAACAAACCAAGTAGGATATCAAGAATCAAACACCCAACCCAAGATGCAAGGAAAATCAATGAAAAGGATGATGAGAAATGCACAACCCAAAAAATCAACCAAAGAGAGGTTTCTTATCACTTTGCATGCACTTAACTGTCATAATAGAGGCATATGAAGAGTCATCAACCTTCAAAACTTACCCAACAAACATCAAACTCAACAACCAAGCATATAAGAATGATGTACGCAACTGTTCAAGAGAAAACCATGTATATATGCTTCCTACTGAATGATAGCATGCATATGTATGTGAATGTCAGGAAAAAAACCTCGTATATGTGTTGAAACACTACCAAGTTAAGGATAAGGCTAAGAAACTCACACTCAAAATGAATAGAGGCTATCAAGAAATCATACAGTAAGAAAATCAATATAAATGAGATAAATCAAAGGAGAAAAACACTCCAAACCCTGAAAATAGGATTATATCCCCAATATGGTCACCAATTCCATTATGAGGAAAATATCTCTATGGCATGGGGTAAACCACAACAGACAAAAATGACTGCATAAATCAACTCTCGTCTCAATTATGCTATACAAACAAATATGCTAACAAGACAAGATAACGAGCCTACCTCATCCAGGCGTTCGATGAAGTGCATCGTTGAGCACTTGACTCAAAGAAATACACTTGGAACTTGTCCTTAACAACCAATATACACAACCATATGGTGATAATATATAATGTTATCACATTCAATAGCAAAATCCATCAATATTCATAAAAAATATGCCCATGGAATAAAAATTAAAATATTTGCGAGACATTAATTGGACGAGAAAAGAGTATTTCTATTAAAATGTAATTAGTTGAAGTGTATGAATGACAAAATTTCGTGTTGGTATGGTTCATAACCAAGAAACTAAGTCCCTTCCAGTTGGACCTCCACCAAAGACAAGCTCAAATAAGAGAGACAATGAGGTTCTCAATCAAGTAGGGAAGATCTTGAGGGCTAAACAATGTGTTCAGACTTAAAAGGATAAAGGGATGTAGACTCCATTTGAAGTGAATAATTTATCTAGAGTCACTTTGCTCTCAAAGTTTAATTCTTCTCCTCTTTTCCACTACTTGGATATGGCCCATTTATAACCCTAAAATGGAACTGAAGGGTCGATACAAAATGTTTCTAGTATATGGAAGGTCAAGTATCATGGATGTCGTGACGTGACATGGAAACCCGACACCATTTTTTAATTTTGGGCACAAAACCCGATGTACGCAGGATGTAATGGTGCAACCTGCGTATACACATGTTGTATAGTTGTTAGGGAACATATATGTTTAAAAATAATATTTTTATCTCTAGGAACTACAAAAAGGTACTTCAACTCTGCATAGGGAAATGGAAAAGGCCTTTTGAGAAATTTTTCATAGGGTGAGGCAAATCTTTCTATAACAGAGGAAATAGTTCTTTAGTGAAGATTGTTCACATGGGGTTTGCAAGGATCCTCAACCCAGACACTTGTGGAATTACTTCCATTAAGGCCCACTAAAGAGGGAAACTATTAGTGAAGGACAACCGAAGAGATGGAATTTACACAACAACTGGAGCATTAGGTCCATTTAATGAAGGGTTGAATGGATGAGTGAAGTCTTCGACTTTCAGATCCACTACGGTTACAACCTCCAAAACAAAATCATCAGTTTATGTGGGTTTTGTGTCTACGATATTGACCACACCAGTCGGTACAAAAGTGTCGGTTTTCTCTAGTCGACAACTTAAGGGAGGTGACAAAGTATTCCCTTTTACCTACTTAGGAATAAGACCTTGAATTCTCCTTGATCGATGAGGCGGTTGATCGTCCACTTTGAGTTATCATCTCTAGGTGACAACCTACACACGTTCCTAAGAAATATACAACCACAAAAAACACCACTATAATATCCCTAAAAGAAACAAAAGTCACAAACAATCTTTCCAATATCTCGAATGAGGTGGATTAGGTCCATAGATCACAATAGTAACAAAGTAAGGAAAGGACCTTCCGCACGAAGGCACAGGTTGATTAAGTCTCATGAACTAGCGAAAGAAGGAGTGAGAAGAAGTTACCCAACCTCCACTAACTATCTTTATAATATGAAAGTATCCACACTTTGTGGGGCACCCTCCAGTGGTGCTAAAATGTGTGATACAAAGTCTACCCAAGTACCATGGGAAACCCCCGACTGTCACCTCTGAGATCCATAGGAAAAGAAACTAAGGTCACCAACTTGTAGTTAGCATTCGATGGGTACATTCGATAGTTGGTATCAAATGTATGAGAATGGTAAGTAATCCCAAAACCTCAAAATCACCACCCCTCATGGAGGTAAGGGAACTTATGAAACCCCCAAAATATGATCTCTCCACTACTCTTAGTCAAGCTTCAGAGGGGTTATATCCTCGACTCTCCTTTTTGTGACCTCGTGTTTGACTTCTATGTTAAAGGAGGTTCCCAGTTGTACTTATACGAGATTAGGTTTTTTTCTCTCTATCTCAGACTCCTAATTTTATTTTTGGCCTTGAAGAAATTAACTCTCCAACCTCAGCCAAGTCCCTAGCCTAAAACTAGTTTGTTTACCCTGGTAAAATGAAAATTTCTAATTCATTTTAGTTAGTGTTCATTTTATAGGATATTATTTACTCAAATAGGGTGATGAGTGAAACTTAATGGTGTTTTGACATACTCAACAGAAAAAAAATCTTAAGAATAAAGATGCAAAATGTAGTTCTTCATTGAAATATGAGTGTTGGGCACAACCCTATTTTTGGAAGGCAAAGCCTAATTTTGGGAAAGAACAGCTAGAAAGAAAAGAAACATGTGCAAGGGAAATCCACATGCAAAAGAGGAAAGCATGAAAGGTGCACAGGGAGGAAAACCTAACCATGTTAGGGTTAGGGTTTTATCAAGAGAGGATAATGACTAATAAGCTTGTAAATTATTATAAATAAGAACCTATGAGGTCTAGGTCAGGGTTCTGATCTATTGGCTCCAAATTGTAAGAGGTTGTTTTCTTTTTGGGACTATTAAAAAGATTCAAAAATAAGTCTGATACAATTTTTTTAAGTTGTTGAGGTGTAGAAGGGGAAATTAGTTAGATCTTCAGGGTTAGATCATAGGGTAGGGAGCCTGGTCTGATCTAGTATGCCTCACAAAGGTTGTGGAACTTTGTTTCATTATTGTGTGGTTGGAACTGTAGTGTGCGTAGTGCCATATATTGCAGCAATCTAAATAAAAGAGCTTAAAAAGAAATATCTTTGTGGACGTAGCCAAAGAGGGGCTGAATCACAGTAAAACATGGGTTATGTGTATTGTTTATTGCATATTTACCTTTTGTCACTAGTTATATTATGAATGGGTGAATGAATGGTTCATTTGGATCTATTAGAATGCATGCATACGATGAACAAAATGAAGGAATATTAGGATTAATAGAGAAAATAATCAGATCAAAGCCTAAAGAAGCTAAAATACAACTCCATATCCACACACATTTCTAGACTGCAATCACCTGAGCATTACAACCACCCATAGAACTATATCAGGTGAGACTGCGTAGTGCGCTTTGTGTGCTTTGTTTTCTTCTAGTTTACCAGGAGGGATGATAGTTTTAGAGGGTTTTTTTGGAAACCTATTGTAATAACCCTAGGATGTGCCCCAAATTGTAAATGTAAATTAAAAAATGATTATAATCTAGTGAGTTGTTGATATAATTTTGCATGCACCTTCTAGGGTATAGTGTGCACATGTATTGCGCACTAAAATGATGAAGTATACACATTCCATGACATCACATGCAACAAAAATTAAGTGCGCACGATTTTGAGGCAAGGGCGCCTTTGTGTATATGTTTTGTTTTATAGGCTGGTGAGTCAATTATTATAAGATAAGAAGCTTATGTGTTGAATTAGGCCAGAGATCCTAGATGCTAAAGGCTAGTGAGCCTATTTTTGTATATGTAAATACTCATATCATTAATATAATACACCATTGCGTGTAGACCAACCATGATAAATGAGTATGGGGGACTAAACTCCACTAGTTAGGGAAAGAGGGGGGGCTACAATCTAAGGATAAGGGGATAAGATAGGGAGCTTATACCAAAAAGAAATATTATATTAATATTCCTTAAAGTATAAAGTTTGGATAATTTTTTTATCCTAAGTTCTAAGGATGGGGACAAGTGGACCAAAGTAGCTCTCAAAATGACAAGTGTCAAGTTCGGAACATGCATACATATAGCTTGCAATTAGTTCATTTTGGGAGGAATTCATTCCATCATCGTTCACTCACTTATTTAACTGTCCTATGTACCTTATGGTACCTGTACCTATAACTATATTTGTACCTTCTTGTCACTATACCTGTACCTGTATCCTTACCCATACTTGTATCCATACACATACATGTATCCATACCTAGTTATCTTGGGAGATGGATTGAAGAAGTGGGTTGTTAGGCCCATGGGATACTAAAGAGGTGGGTTGTTATGCCCATGAGAAATTTCTCTCTAGGAGAGATAATTGATGGGAATTGATTTCCTTAAGGTGCCAAACTGCAGCTACAAGGCTCTGAGACTTCCTTTCTAGACTATTATTGAAGCCTCGGAAAGGAAGTGGGGCAGCTGAAGGATTGTTGAGCAGAGAAGGGGTGCACTTCCTAGGTTGGGATAGGCATGTTGGGAATGAGGGACTATAAGTTGTTAGTTTGAGTAGGCATTTGTGATAGAGTCTTTCTTGTTTTTTGAGATACATCACTTGGTTAGGAACCCCTTTACCCAGGTGCAGTTTAGTCCTAGCTCGAGGGTGACCCACTACTAAGAATGATGAGAATCATGGTATAAGGCTGGGAGGTTCATGAAAGGTCTGTACATAGTTGGTGATATTTTTACCAAGATAAGTGTCCATTTTGTGTTAAATTACATGTTGCATTATTATTTATTTGTCTAATTTTATGTGTTTTTCCTGTGTGTGATGCATGTGTATTGTTATTTTTATTTTGTATGAATCTGTGTATTTGCAGAATGTATTTTTCTATTTTAAGTTTTATATATAAAGATCCGCAAGATTTTTCGTGTGTATATGTTTTAATTTGCATACAACTCAATTTTGTTTATGTGGCATAGCCTAGTTGGATGTTGGGGATGTTACAATAATCATAGTTGGATGTTGGGGATGTTACAATATGGTATCATAGCATGAAATATTTTCAGTGGCATGACCCGACCTGGGTGGCCGAGTATGTTACAATATGGTATCATAGCTCCAGTTTTCAACAATGATCCTGGATGGGCCGAGAAAGTTGAATTGAAGTGAAATTTCATAGAGGATTAATTTTGAAGTGGCCAAATTTCAATTTATAGAGTGTCCACGGTAAAAATTAGAAGCAATTGCGTGGAATTGGGGAAAAGCCCCAATTTTTGTTGTTAAATTCATGGGAAAATTGATAAATTTGGCCAAGTAGTGAGATACTCTTAATCTAATATCTTTTCTAGCAAATTCAAACCTAGAATTGGTCAAATTTGAAAGATGGAGCGAGATTAGTTGATTAAAATTCTCAATTTGTGATTTGAGTTTGTGAAAAATTCCTTCTAGGAATGTCAAACAACAACGATTTGTTGTTGCAAAGGTTGAATTGGTGTTATCGGGGTGAAATTGAAAACATTTCATAGTTGCAGAATGTCTATGGTGAAAATTGGGAAAAGGTTTGGGCAAAGCCCCAATTTCTACAGTGGAAGTCATGCAAAATTGATATGCATAAAAGGAAGGTGTGTAGGTGTGCGCACTAATAATACATGATGCACAATGAAAATCTTGGGATGTGTGGAAAATAGGGGTGTGTGGCTACACGCGTTAATTTTTTGGCGCTATGTGGTGCAGAGTGGTAATGCATGGGAAATATTGGTGTGTAGGTGTACACACTTAAATTTGGCATTGCGCAGTGCAAAGTGGAAATGCATGGAAAATATTGGTGCACATGTGTGCACACTTAAATTTGTCACTACAAGGAAAATATTGGCACGTGTGTGTGCACACTTAAATTTGGTGTTGCGTGGTAAAAAGTGGAAATGTGCAGAAAATATTGGCACACGGGTGTGCGAACATAAATTTGGCACTGCGCGGTGCAAAGTGGTAATGCGCGGAAAATATTGGCACGTGGATCTGCGCACTTAAATTTGGCATTGTGTAGTGCATAGTGGTAATGCGCGAAAAATAACAGTGCGTGGATGTGAGCACTAAATTTAGCATTGCACGGTTTGGATTAAGTGGTGCATGCATAATACTGGTATGCACGGTGTGTGCATGCATAATAATGGCGTGTGTGGTGTGCACAGTATTGACAGAGTGCTGAGGAATTTTGTTGGTGCGTGCGCAATGTGGGTATATGTTGTTTTGCGAAAATTTAATTAATTGTGTGCACAAAGTACTGTTGCATGGTGGGGGTGTACTAAAATTTGGCATGGTGCAATGTGTAGAGTGCAATGTGCACGGATTATTAGCATGTGACACAAAAATTGCACACAATAGGTATTAGTGCAAGAACCAAAATTGTGCATGGTGGATATTGGTGTGCAACACAAAAGTAATGCACACTAGATATTGATGGGATAGAGAAGTGATCCACAGTGGTTAAAGGTGCAGGGAGCATGCATTACCTTATGGTGTTGCTGCGCAAGATATTTATGGGTGTAAATTTTCAAATTTGTGCATGCAAAGCCGTTTGGATGATCTACAACAATAGAAAACCAACAAATTTTCTATGACATTATATACTGTTTGAAGGTCATTGTTTTGCGATGCATTTTTGAGGCCCTAAACAACATTTTTAGCTACTCAAAAACCTCGAGAACAGAGTGTACCAAGGTACACTACAAAGTGTACCAAGGTACACTACAGAGTGTATCAGGGTACACTTTGTCTCTACAGCTCAAAAGAAAGAGCCCAAAGATATTTTTCTAATGGTGTAAACCGTTCGTCAAATGGAGCTTTTATGATAAAGTTACAGGACAAATAGTGGAGGGTAAATTTTAAGAACCAACTAACTTCAAAGGGCCATAACTTTCTGCTCTAGAATCAGATTGAGGCACAGGAGAAGTATATGGAAATATATTGAACCATAGAAGATATTCCTAGAGTTGAATTAAAATTTTGGGCATGCTAAAAATGTTTAATATGACACATAACGTACATGTATCATTCTAGACCAAAAATACTAATTGGCCTAGAACTTCAACATGTTGTAACTAGCAACCCAGAACCGAGAAAGAGGTGAAATTTGGATAGACTATCCAAAATATGTATATGAAGAAAAAAATTGAGCTCCTACCAAAAATCCATTGGAGTAGGTCCAAAAATGAATAATTACAACGCATATTTACACCAAGTTGAGGAGTGAACAAAGAAATTACAGGACAATTTTCAAATGACCATAACTTTATGCTCAAGGCTCATAATTGAAAAAGGGCGAAGTCATTAGAAAGGTATTAGATAGAGGAGTCTAATTATTCACCTATAAAATTGATCTGGGCATTCAATTTTCAAGAAACTAGAAGAAATAATTCTGATGCATTATTGGAACAGAATTGTACATAATTTAATAATTTTGTTAAATTATTTATCCTAACAAATTTTGTTAGTTACACATTTTTCCAGAGTTAAAAAATTTTAGTTATTAAGAGGTGAGAAGGTTGTAATTTAGTTAAATATAAGAAAAGGTACTTAGGGAAAGAGTGCTATGAAAAAAAACATTCATAAGATGATAAAAATCTAAGACTACAAAATGTTAAGGTATGTGTTAGCACCAGAAGTCATTCCTCGATTACAGCAAGAGTAAGCCTGATACCCATCAATTTATAGGTCACAAGCTGTTTATAAAGAGTGATTGAATGGGAGTAAAATCAGAGCAATATCATTTTAACTCAGAATCCTAGACCTGGCTATGCATGAATAAGTGAGGTCTTGATCTAACTTTCGTTAGTAAGATGAGTTTAAAATGAGCAGAGAGAAGACTTGGTGAGAATCGTGACCAAGACTATTGTGGGAATCAAGCCTTCTAGTAGCTTGGAGAAGAAAAAAAAAACACTAAAATGTGCCTGGATGACACACTTATAGTAACACAGTGATCAAACCTACATCACCATGGATACTATAAAAACTTGACTAGATCCTCCAATTTTGAGCTAGTCAGTGTGAGGAGGAAAAGACAACACAAAAGACTGCTTAAAACTGGTGATAATATTGTTATGATCAAACATACATTACAATAAGACAAGTACCCTTGACTGGATCCTCTAATTCCGAGTATTTTAACACAACTGTTTACAAAGAGATGGAAAGAAGATGATTTTCATTAAACAAGAATTCTCAGATACAAATGCATAACTAGGAAAACCAGTGCTTGATCAAAACTTTACAGTTGGGAGCTTAGCTCTACCATCGATACGAACCAAAATGGAAAAAATTCCTACATATGCTTAAAACTAGATCAGATGCTTGGAACGTGATCATGTCATGTATTGAAGGCTTTGCATTGATGATTCTCTCTGTCAGTCTACTCATGTAGATGTTGGTTAGACTGTCCATGCAGTCTTCTGTCAGACGCGATCTCTTCCAGATTGGCCTGACAACCTTCCTCTGTGTTTTGTCCCTTACCGTCCTTCTATTTATGGGAGGAGACGATGTCTCATCCACCTTCCTTATTTTCATTAACTTCTACTTCAAGATCAGAGAGGCGCAAGTCAACTCTGCTCTTGGACGATGTGGCAACCTTCCCTTGGCTATTGTTGCTTCATTGGACTGCTACGAGGGGACCTAGTCGATGGAAATGGATGAGACTCTTGGCAGGGACGATGATTCCAACGTTGTGAAGGTCACACGAGGAATTCCCATGTGATCAGGTGAGACAGGTAGAGGGTGACATGGAAAGTGCGGGCGACGGAAGGTGTGCATACTACATTGGGACAGTTTAGAGGTGGAATGGCATGGGGTGATGATGTGGGGGTAGATGTGAGGCTGCGGCAGTAGACGGGATGGGATCATCTACCACGCAGGACGTGAGCCACAGGATACTTCGTGAGAGATGATAGGCAGGAGTGATAAGGGGCTATGGACCAGTGGTAAGTGGAGAACAGGTGTGCGTTAGTGGAAGGTGGGAAGGGAGCGGTAGATGTGACAGGAAAAGGGGAGAGGTAGAGTGGAAGATAGATGTCCAACGTGAGGAGAGGGTGCCATGTTAGTGGGGGGGGCCACATTCAAAACCACCCATATTGGACACCCCCCATGTTAAAGGTAGAAAGGTGGGGGGAGTCTGAAATTGAACCTACGCCGTAGATATGAGCGCGCATATCTCGACCACCCTTATCTTCTCATTGCAAACCGCTCATATCTGACCCCCACCCTTGTTAAAGGTAGAAATTTGGGCGGGGGTCTGGAATGGAACCTTGGCCATAGATCTGGGTGCGCAGATGTTGGCCACCCAGATCCGCTTGATTCTTAGTGCAATGCGCTCTTGCACTCCAATCTTAGGATAAGTGGGTTTTTGACCCACGTTTTTCCATTTCTTCACCAAAGGGGGGCCATTCCTTAGAAAAAAAAACCCTTACAATATTATGTGATAACATTAGGCTCCATGGGCGATGGATTTCTCCCTATGAGATGCCAAGAACTCTTCTATAGTTTCAATTCCTTGTTGTTGGGAAATGGAGTCACTTATGAACTGAAAAACAAAAATAAAACAATATTTACAAAACATGGGGGCCGAACATGGCTCAAATAAAAAACTTCTTCAGAAAATACCCATTTACAAGGCTACCAAAAATTTCATTGCCCTCCAAATTCTGCAACTTGTAGGTATTATTTAGAAATACTTCAGATATTTTGAAGGGCCGAATCCAGAGGGCTTCAAACTTGTTGTGCATTCCTCTCTCTTATCTGGGTGCATCCAACTTAAGCACTAGATATCCCAACTGGAAATCTTCTTTTCTTTCCTTTCTGTCAAAGGCTTGCTTGATCCTTTGTTGAAGGTCATGAATTATGTCCATCACCTGCTCTCTAGACTACTGGACCTCCACTAGTTGATGAATCCTTCTGATAGTATCATGAGGCTCTCCTTGATGATCATGAAATAATTTTTCTATAGTTAAAGACAGCTAAGAAGGAAAAATGACTTATGTCCCATAAACAATTTGGAAAGGGGAGATGCCTAGGGACCTCTTTGTTGCCACTCAATCATCCCATAGAGAAAATTTTATCTTTGAATCCCAGGCCTTCTTATTTTCTTCTAACGGTATTTTAATACGCTTGATCAAAATTTTGTTAGAGGACTCTGCCAGTCCATTGCCTTGGGGGTAATAGGGGGTAGAGTGGATTAATGAGATCCAAAATTGCTCACAGAACTTGATCAATGGCTCAGAATTGAAGGATGCAACATTATCGGTGATGATCTTGTTCGGACAACCAAACCTTTCCATAATATCTTTAATAAAACCAATGATCACTTTATGTGAAGCACTCCTAGTGGGGATATCTTCTATCCATTTGGTAAAATAATTTGTGGCAGTTAAGATCCACCTGTGTTGACCATTGGAAGCAGGATGAATTTCCCCAATAAATTCCAATCGCCATTGCTGAAAGGGTCTTGAATCTACTACAGGCTTTAGTGGAAGGAATTTAAGTTGCTTATTTCCTGAGAATTTTTGGCATTTGATATAGGCTCTGATCTTTCTGTAGACATCAGTGAACAAAGTGGGCCAGTAGTACCCAACCCTGAGTATATTTTAGGTTGTGGTCTTCCAGAAATGGTTTCCCCCACATAGGATGCTATGAAAACCAAACATAATTATTTGGGCCTCCTGAGGGTATAGACATCTCAAAAGAACTCCTAGAGGGTCTTTCAAATAAAAGACCTGGTCAATAAGGAAATATCTTATTTCTTTTAGATTTAAATCTCTTGCCCTACTTTTTCCCATGCCATGATAGGGCCTTAACTCCTGTACGAAATGTGTAATATCTTTATACCAGGGGCATCCTGCCAATGGAGGGTTGTCATGAGGGCTTCCGTCAGGAAATTCATCTTGCTGATTGTCTGAGAAAAGTTTGATGAAGTTAACCGCCATAACCTTACAATTATATTCATCCAATATCTTGGCTAAACCTTGGCCTTTAATTATCTTGGTGGGATTTATATCTAGGTCAAACTTAAGGATCTTGGTGGTCCATTTCCTCCTTTTTCCATCAATGTTGTGATGAATAAAGATGTCCTTCACAGAAGCTGAAGGAACATATGCAATTACCTTTGAGTGTAGAACATAGACTCTGAAAACCTTGAAAGCTTTCACCAAGGAAAATAATTGCTTCTCCATAATGTCATACTTGATCTCATAATCCCTCAGTTCTCTACTAAAAAAGGAAATAGGCTTCTCCATCCCTATTCCATTCATTTGTAATAGGACAACAACCACTATATCAAAAGAAGAAAATGAAAATATCAGAAAGTCCTTGGAATAATCAGGACTGATAAGCACATATGCCTGAGTATGCATTTTTGTGATTTGGTCAAAGGATTCCTTGGGTTTAGCCATCCATTTTACTTCATTCCCCTTCCTGATAATGGTTGTGAAATGCTTCACCAACTCAACAAAATTTGAAACAAACCTCCTCAGAAAGTTAATCTTTCCCAGGAAAGTCTGGACTTATTTCTTGGACCTTGGAAGTGATAGGGTATTAATTTCCTCCACCATGCTGAGATCAATCTTGAATCCCTCGGCTGACACTATGTGTCCCAACAACTTTCCCTCCTTCATGGAAAACAAAGATTTTTTGGGGTTCAGGGAAAGGCCAAACTTTTTGCATTTTAAGGAAACATTCCTCAGATGACATCAATGTTATTTATCATATCTGGAGAAAACTGTGATCTCATCCAGGTAGATATCTATGAATTTATCCTTCTCCCTAATGAAATTTATGTCCATGGCTCCCTGAAATGTTGCTTCTGCATTCATCAATCCAAAAAGAATTTTTTCATACATGAAAGTTCCCCAAGGAGTGGTGAAGGTTGTCTTATCCCTGTCTTCAGGGAGGACAAAGATCTAATTATATCTAGAAAAACCATCAATCATGGAAATCCTGGATGCACCTGTCACCCTCTACAATATGTGTCCCATTTTTGCTAAAGGGTAATTGTCCTTCTTTGAGATCCTATTTAGATTTATGAAAACAACACAGAGTCTGATTTCTCCACATTTATTTCTCACTAGGACAATATTGGCCACCCATTCATAATATCTCAAAGGGACAATGATTTGGGCATCCAATAGCTTCTTTACTTATCTCTCCATGACAAGCAACAACATAGGATTAATCTGTCTTAGCTTCTTCCTAAATATATTAGCCTCTTCTTTTAGTGGGGTTATGCTCAATGAAACTTGTGTCATATGTCTTGAGGTCTTTATAGGTCCATGAAAATACATCAGAAAATTCCCTTAACAACTCATCATACTTGGCCCTCTTCTCTCTTGTCAATCTGCTTGACAATTTGATAAACTTAGGCTCCGTCTCTGTGCCAATGTTGCACTCAGTTGCATCATCATTATCATTTGGGATTTTACCCTTTACTTCCACATCATTGTCGTCAAATAGCCTTTCCAAAGGAGCTAGTCCCTTTGGGATGTGATCACTAGGTAAATGAACAATTTGATGATATGCAATCTTGTTCAGAAAGTCACCAACATAAGGATTGGCTTCGGATGTAGGGTCTTGATCAATGTGTAATGATAAAAAAATCCTCAACAGTCTCCAGGAATATTTTGATTTCAAGATCATCCTCAAAAACCTTCCAATGCTTGACATTGTCAGGTATGGAGGGCCTGCATTTCACTTTTGTATCATACCTGAGCCTGGGTGGCAGGGGAATTTTGAAATTACTTGTTGAAATAGGAAAATAATCAATCACTGTATTCTCTTCTCTAGGGATGAATGAAATTTTCAAAGCCAGGAAAAATCTATCTATTAAATCCCACACTTCATTCCTATAAGATCTGAGCCTTGGATGCTTGGATTGGTAAAGATTTTTGAATTGTCTTACAACCAACTCGACATCCCCAAAGATAGATATTTCCTTGATTACCATGTCCTTTGAATACCTCAAACCCAAAGTAAGAGCTTCATACTCTACCACATTGTTGGTAGCTTCAAACTCTAATTTGTATGATAGAGATATGATTTGCTGAGCATGGGAAACAAAAACTATTCCAGCACCAACACTTTCTTTAGAAGAAGCTCCATCAAAGAAAATTTTCCAAAGAGAAGTGATTGAGGGAGAAACTTCATGGGGGGAATTGGTTGCTTTCTGATTTGAAGAGGGGCCTTAGGGGTATTGGTGAGATGCAATAAGCTAGATACTAAATCAGTGTCCAGGGAAAATATAGGATGATTGGTGGGGTCTGCCTCATCACTGACAATGTAGGCCAACTCAGCTTCTCTATACAGTCTCCTATGCTCCCCTCCAAATAATGGAATAGTAGCATATGTGAGGTCCATTTGCAATGTCCCCCCAAGACGTTTTATCCAAGATCTTGAAAAACACATCCCAAACTTGGGAGGAACATCAACCACCATGATGTCCATGACCACACTCTTCATGGGCAACTGAAACAAGGTTACCACCAAATATTTGATAACTCCAAGACACTGCACCCTCCTTGAATCGAAAGAGTACAATTCATGATAGGCCCTTGTTACTTCCAACCCGATCTATTCCATGACTGTGTTGGGCATGAGATTATGGGATGCCCCAGAGTCCATCAGACAATTATGCAACACCTTATCATGTATGTTGAGGGATGTATAGAAAGGAGGGGATGAATCATCTCTGTCTTCTACCATAGGGCCTAAGATGACTTCTGGATTTTCATCTTGCAAGTTGATTGAGTCTATGGGATGGTATGAGGGCTTAGACTGCAATAGCTTAGAGAGGATCTATTTGAAATATTCATGCTTGACCAGTTCTGAAAGGGGCACATGAATTCTAATTTTTTGAATCTCATGCTCAAAGTTAAAGTAGGAAGAGGGCTTCAGAATTTCTCTCACCTCTGGGACAAGATATTTGGCTATTGATGGGGGATTCTAAGTTTTCATTTCTTTGTTGTTGTTTGCTACATCTTTAGTAGGCTTCTCTACTATGAGAGGTTGATCTGGGATGTCAGACTTCCCTTATTTCTTCTTTGACCTAAGGTTTTATTTATTGGAACTGTTATTATTGGCTTTCTCCCCTTTACTCAACTCATTTATTTGACTGTTCATGAGATACTTCTCATAGGTAGATTGAGTTAAATGAGGAAAATGAGAGATGTCCTCAATACAATGGATTTCAGGATAAAGCTCTTCTTGTTTCCTTTCCTCATCAACAACAAGGTTTCTTTGAAAAGGAGCCTGGATTTTCTGATCTCTTTTATCTCTATCCCTTTTTTCCCTTGGCATAATCTAGGGAACATTGTTGTTCAGCCTCCTGAGGTTGCCTCTGTTTTCAATATTTTGGGGATTTTTGTATGTCGACTTCCCCTCCATTTTCATTTTCTCCATCTATGCAGATAGAGACTTTACCATATTTTTCAACTCATCTACTTGAGGGTAAGCTATAGAAGAAATAGAGGTTGAGGCCTTAGATATCCCTATTGAATGTACTAAGTTCTGATGCACCTTCATAACTAGTAAGCTTTGCCGTTCAATCCCAGGGAAAATATTCAACTTCATCCCCGAAAACAACGCTAAAAATGTTAGCACCAGAAGTCACTCCTAGATTGAAGCAGGAGTAAGATTGATACCCATAAATTTATATGTCACATGTTGTTTATAAAGAGTGATCGAATGGGAGTAAACTCAGAAAAATATCGTTTTAACTTAGAATCTCGGACTAGGCTATGCATGAATAAGTGAGGTCTTGATCTAACTTTTGTCAATAAGATGAGTTTAAAATGACCAGATTGAAGAATTGGTGAGAATGGTGACCAAGAATATTGTGGGTATCAGGCCTTCCAACAGCTTGGAGAAGAAAAACAAAACACTGAAATGTGCCTGGATGACATAGTTATAGTAACACAGTGATCAAACCTACATCACCATGGCTATTGTAAAAACTCGACTAGATCCTCTAATTCCAAGATATTCAGTGTGAGGAGGAAAATACAACACATAAGACTGCTTAAATTTGGTGATAATATTGTTATGATAAAACATACATCACAACAACACAAGTAATCTCGACTATATCCTCCAATTCTGAGTGTTTTAACAAAACTTTTTATAGAGAGATGGAGAGAAGCTGACTTTAATTAAACAAGAAGTCTCAGATACAAATGCATAACCAAGAAAACCAATGCTTCATAAAAAATTTACAATTGGGAGCTTAGCTCTACTATCAATACCAACAAAAATGGAAAACATGCCTACATATACTTAGAACTAACTCGGATTCCTAGAACATGATCATGTCATGTATTCAAGGCTTTGAATTGATGAGTCTCTCTGTCATGCTTCTCATGCAGATGTCAGTCAGATTGTCCATGAAGTCTTTTGTTAGACGTGATCTCTGTCAGTTTGGCCTGACAGCCTGCTTCTCCACTTTGTCCCTTACCATCCTTATATTTATGGGAGGAGACGATGTCTCACCCACTTTCCTTATTTTCATTAAATTATACCTCGATATCAGAGTGGCCCAAGTCAACTCTGCTCTTGGATGACGTTGTGACCTTCCCTTGGCTGTTGCTACTTTGTTGGACTTCTACAATGGGACCCAGTTGACAGACGTGGACAAGACTCTTGGAATGGATGATGACGCCAATGTCGTGAAGGTGAGACGAGGAGCACCCATGTGATCAGGTGAGATAGGTGGAGGGTGACATGGAAAGTGTAGGTGAGGAAGGTGTGCATGCTACACTGGGACAGATCAGAGGTGGAGTGGCATGGGGTGATGATGTGGGGGCAGATGTGAGGTTGTGACAGTAGACAGGATGGGATCATCTACCAGGGAGGACGTGAGTGGTAGGATACTTGGACAGAGATGATAAGAGAGAGTGATAAGGGGATATGGCCCAAAGGTAAGTGGATAAAAGGTGTGCATTAGTGGAAGGTGGGAAGGGAGCGGTAGATGTGACAAGCAGAGGGGAGAGGTAGAGTGGAAGATAGATGTTAGATGTAAGGAGGGGTGCCACGTTAGTGGGGGGTCCCACATTCAAAACCACCCATATTGGACCCCCCTCCCATTAAAGGTAGAAAGGGAGGTGGGGGGGGGGGTCTGGAATTGAACCTGCACCATATATATGAGATCCCATATATCGGACACCCATATCTTCTCACCGCAAACCACTCATTTATGTCAACCCTAGTCATGATTTTTTGGACCGCAAGACTGATAAAGGTATTTCGACATGAAAGAAAATGCACATACATATACAACACCCATGAATGGCTAGTATACATCATGTTGTTTCTGGTGGTATGTGGCATGTCACGTGGATCCTTATGGTTGAGGAGAAATGAATTTTTGAAGATGACAAAGTGAATTGAAGAAGGAAGTACATGTAGGCCCTGAAGATAATTAAAGAAAAGAATTAAAAAATAAGAAAGTGTCAGGTTGGCCCTAATGTTAAAATGAAGTGACATAAATGGTATAAATAAACATCATTATACATTCATTTTGATACAAGTCTAATTTCATAGGAAATAATAAGTAAAAGAAGGCCGAATTTCAAGGGAGGATGAAGTCTTTTGGTGATGTGTTCTAAGGTATGTTATTTTCAGTTCATCTTACCATTTTTGCTATAATATTTTTTATAGAATGATTCAGATGGTGAAATCACTATGGTATTGAGAAGACATATCAAGGTACCTCTGGTAAAAATTTCAGCTCTTGATTCGCTACAATTATGGAGATACACTTTGTGGAAGGTAGGGTTTGTGACCAGTTCTGAAGCTAGTAAATAAATAGGTGTTCCAGGTAAAATAGTCATAACTTCTTCATACAGAATCCAAATGAAGTGGGACCACTTCCATTAGAAATAGTACGGACTGTATTTTCTTTTGTGCAAGTTTCAGAATTAGATGTTAAATATTGAGGGTGGGGAATGTTGTACAAGTTGGATCTTCTGAATAGACCAGAATTGAATAAAGTCTACCATTCTTTCTATAACCTCTTTTTGGGGAGGATTCAAGGAGTGAAAATTGGAGGAGTTTCAGAGAATACAT
>ML781932.1:283910-307038 GCA_009831015.1 Picea engelmannii
CATGTAGGCCCTGAAGATAATTAAAGAAAAGAATTACAAAATAAGAAAGTGTCAGGTCGGCCCTAATGTTAAAATTAAGTGACATAAATGGTATAAATAAACATCATTATACATTCATTTTGATACAAGTCGAATTTCAGAGGAAATAAGAAGTAAAAAAAGGTCGGACTTCAAGGGAGGATGAAGTCTTTTGGTGATGTGTTCTAAGGTATGTTATTTTCAGTTCATCTTACCATTTTTTCTATAAATTTTTTTCTAGAACGATTCATATGGTGAAATCGCTATGGTATTTAGAATACATATGAAGGTACCTTTGGTAAAAGGTTCATCTCTTGATTCACTATAATTATGGAAATACACTCTGTGGAAGATAGGGTTTGTGACCAGTCCTGAAGCTAGTCAATAAATAGGTGTTCCGAGTAAAACAGTCATAAATTATTCATACAAAATCAAAATGAAGTAGGACCACTTCCATTCTCAATAGAACAGACTGTAGTTTCTTGTGTGCAAGTTTCATAATTAGATGTTAAATATTGAGCATGGGGAATGTTGTACAAGTTGGGTATTTTGAATAGACTAGAATTGAATAAAGTCTACCATTCTTTCTATAACCTCTTTTTGGGGAGGATTCAAGGAGCGAAAATTGGAGGAGTTTCAAAGAATACATTCAGTAATATTATCTACATGATCGGAGTACTCCAAGAATTGAAGAATTGCAGAAATTGAAGAAGTCTCAGGAAGCATTATCAGGTTCTATGTGATGATTGGTTGATGGTGATGATTTAATGTAAAGTTTTATTATCTATCATATATTATTGGGTGGGAGGAAGGGGAAAGGATGGAGAGTTTAAATCTCTATTTACATTGGAGTATTGTATCTTCCTCTTGGATGTTGATCCCTCCCTCTACATTTGGAAGCTGTAGCTACCTTTGGAAGTCATTACTTCCCTTGAACAAAAACTATTGATTATTTCTCATATATTGTGCATGGTGTATTGTGGTGTATTGGTGTAACTATTATACTATTGTTCATTGCTAATTGGATATAATTGAATTATTTAAGTATAATTTGAAAAAGGTTTTTAGATTGTACTTGATACTGATTCACTTCCCTCTCAGTATCAACAACCTTGGCTGTAGATCTAGGCACACAGATTTTGGCCACCCAGATCTGCTCGCTACTTAGCACAATGTGCTCTTACACTCCAATATTAGGATAAGTGGGTTTTTGACCCACTTTTTGCCATTTTTTCACCAAAGGGGGCCATTCCTTAGAAAATAACCCCCTTACAATATTATGTGATAATAGTATGAATCTAGGTGTAACAATAAACATATTAGTCTTGGGAAGTGACTACAAGAAGTCCACTCATGTTAGTCAAATATTCAATGGAATCTTGGAAAAGGAATAGATCATGTAGTGAATGAATTAGTAAAATTACATTCACTCCCAAATAAACCAATATACATATTAAGAAATACATTAGATTCAGATCTATTATATAAAGGAATTGACTATCAGAATGATAGTAATCAAGTAAATAAAGGGATTAATGCATATATGGATAAAGAGTGCATTGTATCTAGTGATTAGCTATGCAATTATAAAGTAATGTTTCCCTTATGGTTATCAGAGTGTGCAATGGAAGTGTTAGTCCCTAAATTTGCACTTGACTATGAGAGGGCAAGCTAGAGCATCATCGGTTTATTGCAAAAATGTTTAGAAAGTTTTTATAATTTGGTTTTTTGAATAAGATTGTTGAAAACTGGATCAAGGTTATAACATAACATGAAAATCAAAGTCATAACATAGCATATCTCGTTGACTGAATAAAAGGTAGAGACATAGATGGATTAAACCAATAAGAAAAAGAGAATATGAAGCCTTCAATTTGTCAACTTCACACAAATTCTTGTCTCAGAATATCATAAAGAAACAAGACCATCATCTTGGTATCAAAACTTGAAAAATAATTTCCACAGTAAATTTTTCATTGTATTAATTAATAGTCAAGAATCAAAAGCATTGCAATCTGAATAATGAATTCAAGCATGAAGAAAGAAAAACAAAGTAGAAAAGAGTGTCTAACCATCCATATGCCTTTTCTATTAAGTGTCAAATAGAACATAAATGCCTTTACAAGGAGTTTCACAAAAAGGTCCTCTGGATATCCAATTTTTCGACCCTAACACAGTCTTTCCTCTGTCTATTTAAACTATCCATAAAACCTCCAGATCCTATCATCTAGTGTATCTTTAATGACTAGATTCGAATACTATCTATATACTAAGGAAGTTAACTCAAAAAGATCTTTTACAATCCAAAAATAGATCATTGCTCAACAACTTAATATTGTATGATCTTGCCAGCATTACATTTTATTCTAAAAAATAGGGATTAGTTTGATTTAGTCAAACAGTTCGAGGTCTTAGCATCTCATAGAACAAAAACAAGTAGACATTGTTATATTTCATGGAAAACATTAAAATTATGATTGTAGCAATCTTCATGAAACCTTTAGGATATAATCAAAGCAATAGCTTTAGCATTTTTCTATTTGAGCTTTGTGGTAAGTACAACATTGTGCCAATAGAGTCTGAAGTTTGTTTTTCTGAGTTCTTTGAGCAATTCCCTTTGCTCTTTTTTCTTATTTTTTAAGACTTGAATCCTTTCTTTCTGACGAGCATTCCATTGTTCTATTTGTGCCTTTTCTTTCTTTAACTATCTCACTGTGTTCTGGAATTCCTTGATCCTTTATCAGTTCTGATTTTAATCCTGAATCCTAAGAACTCTTCAAAAGGTGTAGGCTCATTCATATTTAAGGCAACTTTGGGTTCTTTCTCTTTAACTTGGTGTTTAGAAACCAATGTCGAGCTATGTTATTCATCAGAACTTACTGAATCTATGGCTTCAGGCACATCTAATATGTGATCTGATTCTACAAGGTAATCCTGTTTATTCTCAGGAATCTCACTGATACCTTTAGCAATTTATTTACCTTTCGCTAATCTGGTTGTAGCTCTCGTTACAGGTCCTGTAGATGATGAAAACATTTGTTTACCTTTGTTTACTGGTTTCTTAAGAAATGAAGTTCTTTTTTCCCTTTTCCTAGTACTTGCTTTAGCATTTTCAGAGTCGTCTTCTATAACTATGACATTTTCTTCTTTGATTGATGGATTAAATATGGCTTTCATCTTCAATCTGTACTTGTTGGTAACCCTAGTAGAATTCCTTCTAGGTTTTTGAGATGAAGACACACCTTTAACCTTTGTCCTTTTGACTGTAGCACCCCTTTCACTGGTTTATGGCGATTCATGCTTGACTGTAGTTTGAGTATTAAAATCTTCATCTGAATCATCTTCCCCTTTAACATCTTCTTCAGAAAACATTTTGATTTCTAGATCCAACTTAGGTCTTTTACCTCTGTTATTCCTCATCACTCTGATATCATACATTTCTTCTTTAACAAGGGTTTCATCAATTGGAATATTTTTCTTCTGTGTAACATTCTTTTTTCCTTTGCCTTTCTTCTATTTGTTGGACTATGTGTTAGGTTTTAAAGATTGCATGAGCCAACTCCAGGTCTTATGTAATTCTCTCAAAGAAGACATAACTAAAGTCTTAATTAATACTTGATGAAACAGACTACTCTTTGCATTGGTGGAGAGTGACTGCACTCTCTTTGACATCTTTGTCAAGTTTTTGAGTAGAAAATAAGGCAGATTTAAGGGGTAATCGCCATTTAAATGCATTAATATCCTAATGTGGTAGATATAGACTAGTGAAAATCTACCTTCGTAGGTGATATACCTATGGATAATGATCAAAGCAGTGTGCCATTTAGGTCTAATCCAGTTGCGAGGTACTCCCCTTCTCTAATTCGGATTTTGCTTATCTGGAAGCAGGAATTGATTTACAAACTTTGTAACCACATGCTCTTTCTTCTACTATCTTTCTCCTCCAACCACCAATCTGCAAGCTTTAGCAATTGTTTGTTCTGTCACTAGCATCAACATCTTACCAATCTCCACCTCGTGACCATCAAATTTTAGTGCAAACTCCATGGAGACCTGCTCATCGCAACCTTGAATAATGGTAAGGAATTCAAACCACCCGACATCTCTAAACCTTTGAGCCATCTGAGGATAAGCTTCGAGAAGTTCATCACCCTCAAGTTCTAATCTGACTACCTATTCTCTCCTCTTAGGCGCCATCAAAACACAATGCTATAACTAGCACGATTCAGGTTCTGAATTTTCCACCTGCAATCTGTTAGTATATAACATTCTTCTGAGAAAATACCTATGCCTGAAATTCAGCCAAATCAAACATAGAATAACAGGTTCAATATAATGATTGTTGAGAATTGGGCGATTTGAAATGGGTCCTTCACGGGTACAGAGCAATCTGATTATGAAATGGTTTGAATCACTAAATGATTCCAAGCTATTGTGGGACACATGCGAACTCTCAAACCATGATCTATGTCATCATAACGAAATCTAGGTGACGAGTGCATATCAAGGCATGATTATATTTGCGCCATAGGAATAAGACTATTCCCATAGCACTATTAATGACTTAGCATAATTTTAATTTGTAAATTTTAAACAAGCATATAAGGTGACACGTCATTTAAAACCATGTCTTACAATTCCAAACTTAAATAAATTATTCAAAAACTGAAATGAAAACCATAAGACACTAAAAACAAAGATTAAAATCAACTTGAAGCAGATAATGAAGTGTAGGTAGGAAGGGTTTGGGATTAAGGTTTCTCACAAAATCAAAAGCAAAAATTAGAGACTAACACTGGCTCCTTTTGGGGATGGAGTTTTTATAATAAACTCCAAGAAATGCAGACCAATGCCTTTTCCTTTATCTCTAATTCACTGATCTCCCTACATCTATCAGTCTTTTATTCTCAGCATAACTGTAAAAACAAGTCCATTGGGTATATGGAGTCTTTATTGAAAATAAAACCTATTGTACAAACTGAAAACCTGATGAGTCATTAGAGAAAATAGTATTTCAAGAACCTCCCATTCAATGGGCCCCCAAAAGTTTCTATGTTTTCTAAATTATGGAGGAGAAAAGTGTTATTGTTCATTACCTTGGCTATTCTAAAAGGACCATACCATAGGTTATCGAACTTTCCATGTTTTGCATTATCCTCTCTCCTGGCATCCCATATTAACACCACATCTCCCTCATTGAAAACATCATTTCTTAGTTCCCTTATCGAGTGTAGCCTTGATTTTTATTTAGTGAGAAACAAGTTTCTAATTCACCTGTTCTCTGACCTTTTGAACTTCAATCATCTGAAAAATTCTTTTTTGGATATCATTGGGTTCTTCTAGCTCTTCTTGTAGAAACTTTAAAACTGGCAAGCCTAATTGAGTTGGAAGAATTGCTTCTGTCCCATATACCATCTGGAAAGGAGATGTCCCAATAGAATTCTTGTTGTTGATACGATCAGCCCAAAGGGAAAACTTTAACTTGGAATCCCATGATTTTTTATTTTCTATCAGTAGTTTTTTTATAATTCTTATCAGAGTTTTATTGGAAGATTCTGCCAATCCGTTCCCTTGGGGGTAGTTGGGAGTAGAATGAACCAATTTGATACTATAATTATTGAAGAATTCAATCACGGAATTTGATTTAAAATCCTATTCATTATCAGTGACCCATTTTTTAGGACAGCCAGACCTGGAAAAAATATATCCTTCTAGAAATTCCATGACTATCTTGTTTGTTGTATTCTGAGTCGAAATTGCTTCAATCCACTTCGTAAAATATTATGTGGCTGTAAGAATCCATCTATGTTGTACTAAGGTGACAGATTAATCTCTCTTATGAATTTCAATCCCCACTGTTGAAATGGTCCATGGGTGATGATTGGTTTCAGAGGCAAAGATATAACTTTATGCTTTCCAACAAATTTCTGACAGGGTTCACATGCCCCGACCTGAGCAAAAATATATGAGAATAGAATTGGCCAGTAATAGCCTGATATAAGAATATTGAAGGCAGTATCCTTCCAATTATTATGGCCTCCGTAGACACCATGATGCAGATCATGAGAGATTTGTTTAGCTTCTTTTTCATCCACACACCTCAACAGAAAACCGTTGGGGTCTTTCCAGAATAGGGTCTGATCAACAATGCAATACTTTACTTCTCTTAACTTTAATGATATGAATTTTGATTTATCCAACTCTGGGGGAGATTGAAATTTCAGAAAAAAAATATGATATCTTTGTACCATGGTGAAGAAACATACTTGTTGTTTACCTGTGAATTTGTTTCTTCAATCTGGATAGAAGAATCATGTGTCATGTCTGAAAGATGGTACAACCCAATTGCTTTGCAATTAGATTCTGTCATTAATTTGGCAAGGCCTTGTCCTTTTATCAACTGAGTAGTCTTTATGGTGAGATCATATTCCAAGAATTTTGTTATCCATTTCCCTCGCTTTCCTTCACAATTAGGCTGAACCAATATTTCTTTGACTGCACTGCTTGGGACATAAGTTGTAATTTTAGATTGAAGAACATATACTCTGAAGTATTTCGGAGCCTTTACCAAGGCATGGGCCTATTTTTCTATTATATCATAATTCAATTCAGAGTCTCTGAGGTTTTTTCTAAAGAAGGAGATGGGTTGCTCATATCCTTGCTCAATTCTTTACAGAAGAACAATAACTATGGTATTTTCTGATGCAAATGAAAAAATCATGAATTCTTTGGAGTAATCTGGGCTAATTAGAATAGGTGTCTGAACAGTATCCTATTTGATTCTTTAAAAGGATTCTCTCGCTTCTGGTATCCACTTAATTACTTCATCCTTTTTCAACATGTCAGTAATGTACTTGACAATCTCTGCAAAGTTAGGTACAAACCTCCTTAAAAAATTAAATTTACCGATGAAGGACTGAATAGGATTTTTATTTCTCGGAATTTCTATTTGTTGGATAGCCTTTACTCTTCCAGTATTTATTTTAATACCTTTAGGTGAAACAATGTGTCCTAGAATCTTTCCTTCCTCCATGGAAAAATGTTATTTTTTGGGATTAAGTGATATACCATACCTCCTGCACTTCTCAAAGTTCTTCTTCAAGTGTTGTAAATGTTCTTTGTCGGATGTTGAAAATATAGTGATGTCATCAAGGTAAATAACCACAAACCTATCTTTCACCCCAATGAAAGCGATGTCCATAGCCCTTTGAAATGTGGCTTATGCATTCATCAATCTGAAAGGCATCCTTTCGTACATAAAAGTGCCCCAAGGAGTGGTAAGAGTTGTTTTCTTTTTGTCCTCTTCCATTACTGATATTTGATTGTACCCTAAGTATCCATCAAGCATAGAGATTCTCTTTGCACCTGTTAGCGACATTTCTTGTAAAGGGGGGAAAATGCGAAGGAATGGGTTAAAAACCCACTTGCCCTAAGTTCAGATGCCAAGTGTGTTTGTGATTAAGCAGCAAGAAAATTTGGACGGCAGAGATTCGTGCGCTCGAATGAATGGCGCACATAGGATTCCGGAGCCCTCCGGCCTTTCTACCTTTAAGCAGAGGGGGGGGTCCGGAATCGAGGGCACACCTCTTCAATGGCTACGATCAAAGTGCCCGGATCAACAATGCACAGGATTATTCTGGAGCCCCCCCGCCTTTCTACCTTTAAGCGGAGGGGGGGGTCCAGAATCGAGGACGCATCTCTCTGACAGCTACAATTAGAGCGCCCAGATCAGTGGCACATAGGCAATCTGGTCATCCTTTGTCCTTTTGCATTTAACCAACGTGGGGCCCCTTTTCATGTCGCATCATCTTGCCATTTGTTCTCCACCTAACCGTGCGATGAGGCTCACTCCCTATAACCCCTTCCTCATCCTCCGACATCTATTCATCTCCCCTCTTATGGTCCATGTGGTCCATTCCCCCATCTCATCATCCACTCACCACCTGCCATGTGTCCCACTCCCTTCCTTGACAACCTCCCACTAAAATGTGCCCATTATATCGCATCTCCTGCGCCCCTTCACTTATTTCCTTCCGCCATGTGTCTTCCCCTGTAACCTCTCTCACACCTCATCACTTCATGCCTCGCCCTCATAGTTTTGGCGCCACCACTCCTGTCATGCACCCCATACTTTGTGTTTCCCTCCATGCCTATTCATCAGGCCGTTCAGCTAATCCAGGTGGCAGCGCAAAGGGTCTTCCACGTCCCAAAGGTGCTGAGTTAGTTGGGCCATCCTCAATCCCAATGAAGCAATTATTAAGGTAGTTGGTGGTGGTTAGACATCACCTCCGCCATAATGGGAAAGTCTGGAAATGAATTAAAGACACGTCGGTTCGCCCATGGAACTGTCAGGAATTCGATTGCGTCTGCCATAGGTGCACGATCATTCAGAGATTGCAGCTGCAGATTGTCAGAAGCCATGCAGATGCAATGTGTTTAATGCAACGTCTCGATTTTGTTGTTGTTGTTGTTTTGAGTATATGTAGGCGTTTTCACCATTTTTGTATGGATCGATGGTTGAGCAGAGCTCCCAGTTGTAAAGCTTTAACAAAGCACTGTTATTCTGGTTATGCATCGACTTTTGAGACTTCTTGCCTTATGAATGCCAGTTTCTTTCACGTCTCTATTTACACTGTTTTAGAATAGCTCAGAATTGGAGGATCCAGTCAGGTTGTAGCTATTATAGGATGATGTAGGTTGGATCACTGTAGTTACGTTGTTTCTAATTAGTTCCTATGATTTTCCCAATGCTGAGTGACTTGGAATTGGAGGATCTAGTCAAGTCCCCTTTCAGTTTCTTGAGACCCTGAACCAAGAGGATCTTGCATTCAGAGTTTTTCCTCTGCAAACCACTGGAAGCCGGTTGCCTAAATTTGTTTGTTCACCTTTCTCACAAAGTCTTCCGCCTGCTCATCTTTTAATTAACCCACTGGCTGAAGTTAGATCAAGACCTCCTTTGTTTCTTACATACCAGACCCAGTCCCTGAGTTAGAACGATATTTCCCCAAGTCTCTACCCATATGATCATCCATTAAAACTATCGTGACATAAAACTGATGGGTGTCGGGCTATGCTCCTGCAAGCAATCCAGGAGTGACTTTCGATGCCAACATTTTTGGCGCCGTTGTCGGGGATGAAGTTGAAGATTTTCCCTGGGAAGAACGACATTGAGCCTCTGATTCTGAAGGTGCATCAGACATCAGAGCCCTTAAAGATTGCTACTGTGCACCTGGCGACTCCACTGTGGAGACTCCATTGTTTCCACATCACTGTTTCAGTTGTGGCTACTGTTAGCACACCTGAAAACTGACCCTAAAGAGCTTTCTCAAGAAGGTTTCAGCAACTACTTTCTCAGCCTGAGAAGCTTCCTGGGGAAACAACAACGTTAAGATCTAGCCTTTGATGGTGAACAAGGACCAAACAGATTCAAAGCTACACATATTTCACCTGGCGACTCCATGGTTCAAGGATTGATTGGCGACTCCACTCGTTCGATATGGAGAAAATCCTTGCTCGCAGGTTTGCTCCTTTTAATTTTTCTGCTATTCCTGGTTTTCCTAATGTTGTCCCCTCTCTGTATGAATGGGGCGATCATTTTCCCATATATGGAAAATTTGAAGAGGACAACCCTGCTCAGCACCTCAGTGAGTTTCATGAACTCATGCATCAATGGGAGATACATCATGAGGATGTATTACTGAAAATGTTCATGTTCTCGTTAGCAGGGGATGCACGTAAATGGTATCATTCTTTACCCCCTACTAGCATTTATTCACTCAATGATTTCCATGCAGCCTTCACTGCCTATTGTCAAGAGTTTTATCCCTCTGTGTTAGTTTTTCATAGTTGTAGTGAGGGATACCACAACTGTATACCGGATAAAGATGTTTTGGACATAGGCTGTGAGGATGATTCTGACGACCTGGATCAAAAATCATTCCTTTCTCCTCCCCATTCATCTGCATCAGAGGTGGTTTATGAAAGTGATGAATATCCCATGGGGGAGAGGATTCCATGAGTGAGCTGATGGAGTAGGTGAAATATCTCTCTCCCCAATTAGAAGGGTTGAAATATGAAGATTGTGCAGAGGATTTTCCAGCCTAGGAGGAAAAGGATGACCTGAGTGAACTAGTGGAGCAGGCGATATTCCCCACTCCCCAGTGTACAAAATTGGAATCTGAAGACAGCGAAGAGGATTTTCTAGTCTTTGAGGAAGATGATTTAAGTAGATCTTTTGAAGAGATTATTGAATATTTATTGGACGCGTTAGCATCTGCCCCCGATGAGCCTGTTGTCTCATAATTAAATGAAGAAGCCATTGTGGAAGAGGATTTTTCTTTCTTCCTTCACGAGATTTCCCATGATGTATTTACATATGGGATTGAAAGGAAGGATCAGGAGGCCATTCTATTTTTACAAGATGGGGGAGTGCACGGAGAAGACGAGGAAGAACCAGAAGAGCAGTTGAGCACATATTTCATTCTAGAGCCAGTCAGCAAGCAGCCACTGCCTGAGATTAGTGAGCCTACATCAGTTGTTCACTCACCTATGCTTATCAAAGATATTCAGTCACATGTGAGCAACTGTGTAGCAGAGGAGGCTGCATGTCGCCAATTCTCTGAAATTCGCCACTCATTCTATGACCCTGTCAGCAAGTACATGGAGTGGCATTTCCCCTATGCCTTGGAGCCGCCCTATTTCATCCCAACTCCAACCTGTAAGGAGGAGTTGAAGAGTGTAACCATTCTTCTATCATAGTTACACCATCTGCTGATGATCATTGACAAAAAGAAGGAGCTTCTATCCAGGAAGCTGCTTGAATGGCTATGGTGGAAATCTACTTTCACCTAGCCCCGTGTAAAGTGTTTTATTAGTTTAGGATTGTATATAAATAAGCTCCTTTGAGTATGTATCTTTATTTTATTTATTTTATTTTTTCGGCTTGTATCTTTAGTAGCAAGATGTTTTGAGCCTGACTCCATAGCCCAACAACAAGGCACTGAATTTGTAAAAGAGTCCTTAGAGCATCACAAAGACGACTCTATCCCTCATGGAGCCCAATGTTAGTGACATTTCTTGTAAAGGGGGGAAAAATTCAAAGGAATGGGTTAAAAACCCACTTGCCCTAAGTTCGGATGCAAAGTGCACTTGTGATTAAGCGACAAGCAAATTTGGATGGCAGAGATTCGCGCGCCCGGATCAACGGCGCACATAGGATTCCGGAGCCCCTCGGCCTTTCTACCTTTAAGCGAAGGGGGGGGGGGTCCGAAATTGAGGGTGCACCTCCTCAATGGCTATGATTGAAGTGCCCAGATCAATGATGCGCAGGATGATTCCGGAGCCCCCCCTGCCTTTCTACCTTTAAGTGGAGGGGGGGGGTCCGGAATCGAGGACGCATCTCTCCGATGGCTACTATTAGAGCGGCCAGATCAGCGGCGTACAGGAAATCCAGTCATCCTTTTTCCTTCTGCATTTAACCAATGTGGGGCCCCCTTTCATGTCACATCATCTTGCCATTTGTTCTCCACCTGACCGTGCGATGAGGCTCGCTCCCTGTAACCCCTTCCTCATCCTCCGACATTTGTTCATCTCCCCTCTTCTGGTCTGTGTGGTCCCTTCCCCCATCTCATCATCCACTCATCACCTGCCATGTGTCCCACTCCCTTCCTTGACATCCTCCCGCTAAAATGTGCCCATTATATCGCATCTCCTACCCCCCTCCGCTTATTTCCTTATGCCATGTATCTTCCCCTATAACCTTTCTCACACCTCATCACTTCATGCCTCACCCTCATAGTTTTGGCACCACCACTCCCTTCATGCACCCCATCCTTCGCGTTGGCCTCCACGCCTATTCATCAGGTCATTCAGCTAATCCAGGTGGCAGTGCAAAGGGTCTTCCACATCCCAAAGGTGCCGATTTGGCCAGGTCATCCTCAATCCCAATGAAGTAGTTATTAAGGTAGTTGGTGGTGGTTAGACATCGCCTCTGCCATAATGGGAAAGTCCGGCAACAAATTAAAGGCACAACGGTTCACCCACAGAACTGTCAGGAATTTGATTGCATCTGCCATAGGTGCATGATCATTCAGAGATTGCAGCTGTAGATTGTCAGAATCCATGCAGATGCAATGTGTTTAATGCAACATCTCTATTTTGTTGTTGTTGTTGTTTTGAGTATATGTAGGCATTTTCACCATTTTTGTATGGATCTATGGTTGAGCAGAGCTCCCGGTTGTAAATCTTTAATGAAGCACTGTTATTCTAGTTATGCATCGACTTTTGAGACTTCTTTCCTTATGAATGCCAGTTTCTTTCACGTCTTTGTTTACACAGTGTTAGAAGAGATCAGAATTGGAGGATCCAGTCGGGTTGTAGCTGTTATAGGATGATGTAGGTTGGATCACTATAGAAGTTACGTTGTTTCTAATCAGTTCTTGTGATTTTCCCAATGCTGAGTGACTTGGAATTGGAGGATCCAGTCAAGTCCCCTTTCAGTTTCTTGAGACCCTGAACCAAGAGGATCTTGCATTCAGAGTTTTTCCTCTGCAAACCGCTGGAAGCCTGTTGCCTAAAGTTGTTTGTTCACCTTTCTCTCCAAGTCTTCCACCTGCTCATCTTTTAATTAACCCACTGGCTGAAGTTAGATCAATACCTCCTTTGTTTCTTACATACCAGACCCAGTCCCTATGTTAGAACGATATTTCCTCGAGTCTCTACCCATATGATCATCCATTAAAACTATCGTGACATAAAAATTATGGGTGTCGGGCTCTGCTCCTGCAAGCAATCTAGGAGTGACTTCCAATGCCAACAACACCGACAACTCTTTGTAAGATATAATCCATTTTTGGTAATGGATAATTGTCTTTTAGAGAGCACCTGTTTAGATTCTTGAAGTCTACACAGAGCCTTATCTCTCCATTCTTCTTCCTGACAAGTACAAGGTTGGCTACCCATTCTAAGTATCTCAGTGGCACTATGATTTTTGCTTCCAACAATATTTTCAGCTCCTTTTCTATTATAGGTAACAGTCAAGGATTAAATTGCCTAAACTTTTTCTTAACAGGTTTTGATTCAGGTTTCAGAGGAATTTTGTGTTGAATAATCTCTGTATCAAACACTTTCAGATCTTCATAAGACCAGGAAAATATATCTGAATATTGTTTCATTAATTTGACATATGCTTCTTTATGTTTTTGTGACAGTTTTATAGATATTTTGACCAACCTGGGGTTTGCATTCAAACTAATGTCATAGTCCACTACATCTATTTCTTCTGTGTGGATAACAAACTTCCTGGAAACATCATTATGATAAAAAAACATCTCTACTGGAACCAAACCTTTGGGAATATGTTTTGTCTTTAGTTCAATGATTTTGTGGCCATCAATAGTATCTTGAAGGACTTCTGCAACATATATTTCTTCTTCACCATTTTCGTCATCTTGATCTATTGAAATGTTAGAAAAATCTTCTATAGTTTTCAAAAATCTTTGAATTTCCTCATCATCTTTAAAAACCCGCCAATGTTTTATATTATCCGGTATTGAGGGTCTGTGTCTGACTTCAACTTCAAACTTTAGATTAGGAAACTTTGGATTTTTAAAGTTGCTAGTTGCAAGTGCCAAAGAGTAAGCCTGTTGATTCAAATTTCTGTGCACAAAAGTAATATTGAATGCCAAAAATAAATTATCCACATAATCCCACACCTCATTTCTATATTGTTTTAACCTTTATTGTTTGGTTTGATATATATTCTTGATCTGGTGAATAATAAGTTCTGAGTCTCCAAAACTAGACAACTTATCTACACCCATATCTCTAGCAGCTTTCAAACCTAACAACAAGGCTTCATTCTCACTGATGTTATTAGTGGTGTCAAATTCAAGTTTATATGACATAGGAATAACCTCCTTGGTAGGGGAAATGAATTCAATGCCATATCCAAAACCCTCTTTAGAACATGCTCCGTCAAAATACATTTTCCAAACAAAATTGCCTTTACTGTATCCAACTGCAGTTGTTGTGTTTCTGAATGATACTTCTTCCATCTCTTCACTCATATGAAAAATAGAAGAACCAAGATCATGTTCTACAACATGTATAGGATGATTAGTGGGATTATTGTGATCACTTACCAAATAATCCAATCTAACTTCTCTGTATAATCTCCGTTGTTCCCCACCAAAAATAGGTATGGTTTCATAGCTAAGGTCCATCTATAGAGTACTGCCTACCTTCTTAGCCCAAGATCTTGAAAGAATCATTCCAAATTTTGGTGGTATTTCATACATGATAACATCTAATACCACACTTTTCATAGGTAATTGGGAAAGAGTAACAACCACATCTTTCATAACTCCAAGGCATTTGACTTTCTTGGAGTCAAAAGAATATAGATCATGATATGGTCTAGTAATGTCCAACCCTAATTCTTCCATCACCACCTTAGGCATGACATTATGCGAGGCACCAGAATCCATTAAGAAGTTGTGTAATATCTTGTCATGGATATTTAATGAAATGTAGAATGGTGGAGAGGCATCAATTTTGTCTTCAATGTGAGGTCCAATAGTTATAGCAGGGTTTTCATCCTCTAGATTGACTGTATCTGAAAAGGTGACATGATCTAGAGCCTATAGAGCCTTGAGGAAAGTATTTCTGAAGGGTTTTGTTTTCATGAGTTCTAATAATGGCACTGAAATCTTGATTTTGTTGATTTCATGTTCTAAACTGAAAGAAGAAATATTTATGTCTGGTTGCTTTATGTGAGCAGTACTATCCTTGGTAGGTTGTTTCAATGGTTGATCAACTTGAATGTTGGGACTACCTTTGATAATTCATGTTTTAACTGGAGTACTGGCCTTCTTTGTGGAAACATGTGTATCTACTTTAGGTGCATTCAAACCAGATCTAAGATTGTATTTTTTCCTTTTAGGTTCCTGTTGGACGATCTCATCTTCATCCCCTTCCTCAAACTGGTTTGCAATCAAATCATCTTCATAATCTTGATGTGTCACATGTAGAGAAGACGATTCAGAATCATTAAAAAGAACTGGAAGGTCTTCTTCTGTATCATATTCATCCTCCTCCTCATCTACTGCATTATTATGAAAAGGAGGCAAAAACTTTTGGTCATCTTGGTTTTTTCTTTCTCTTGGTAATATTTGAGGTACATTTTTTGACCTCCTGAACTGATTTGGATTTCTGTAACCACTCTCCTATGCAGGTCTACTGGGTTGTTTTTGTTCCATATTCAACCTTTCCATTTCAGATGTTAGATTTCTCAGCATCTTAGCCATTTCATCCATTTTAGAATAAGATGTTGAATGAGAAGATGAAGGCAACTCTTCCTTTTGCTTTTTCCTGTCTCTATCACTTCTAGACTTCAATTTGTCTATTGATAATATGTTTGATTCTACCTCGATAGCAGCATCTTGCATCAGGCTAAGGGTAGTGGTTCTTCTTTCCTTAAGCAACAAGAAAAATTTGGCATCGATTTCATTGGCAAAAGTGATTTTAGCTGGTGTCTCTGAAGGTTTAATCTCCTTTGGAAGTTTACCATACATCTGGTTGAACCTTTTGGTAAAATCAGGTATTGATTCACCTTGTTTCCTCCTTAAAGCACCAAATTCGGTAATGTAGTATAAAAGGCTTTCTTGTCTGCGTAGTGTTTAAGAAAGGCATCATCTAAGGATACAATATCATCAATTGAATTAGAAGGAAAACTCTTGAACCACTTTCTTGCTTCCCCATTTAGACTCTATATGAATAATCTCATCCACACATCAACATGCTCTACATTGAAATTATCTGCAAAAAATATATAATAAACTCAAATACTCTTCAACAGTAACATCTCCATCTCCATTGAATATGGGAAAGTATCTCATATAATCATTTAGTGGAAAGGCATACATGAATTGTGGAAGAACCAAAGGGGCATACCTTGCTGCAACTATTTCATCCATTTTGTCTGTAGCCATATTAGCTATTTTTGGAGCTCTGGGAGTGAGAAAGATTGGTGATGTTGAAGGTGAAAGTGTCCCTTGTGTATTACAACTTATATGTACTGTCACTGAGTTTTGATCTTTAGCAGATAAGGATTTCTCTTTTGGACTATGATCAGCTAATGGGCTGAGAAACAGAGAATTCTCAAAAGAAAAATAATGTGATCTAAAATCCTTAGATGAGAGAGATTCAAGAGATGATGAAGGTGTCTTTGGTTCAATCTTAATATCTGTGATGTGACCTCTCGAAGTTTCAATCACAGGCAAGATGTCTGGATATTCTTGTTTAATGAGTTCAGTAAGTAACTTCCACTGTTCTAGATTTAATTCTGAAATAGTTGAGGGGAATGAAACTGTAGCAAGCTCAATAACAAGTTTAATTTCACTTTTAGGATTCACCTCTTCATCTAATTGGGTTTTGGTGATTGCAGAGGATTTTCCTTGAGAACTTTCTGAAGACAATTTTCCTTTTAAGAGTGAAGACTATCCAGAAAGAACTTTAGGTTTTCTTAGTAACTTTTGAAGATCTGGAACTATTGCAATAGGCTCAGGATATGGATTTTTCTTGGTTACTGGTCTCGTATTAAATGATGAAGAAGTTAGAGGAGTTTTAGGTCCTTTACCTTCTCTTTTATGAGCCAAAATTACCACAAAGGAGTCGTCAGGTGAATAATCACAGTCTTAAATAATGTCCAAAATATTGTTCACCATCAAGATCTGAATCTAAACTTGTCGTTTCCCGAGGGAAGATATCTTCATTTCTTCATCCTCGACAATGGCACCAAAAATGTTAGTCCCTAAATTTTCACTTGACTGTGAGAGGAAAAGCTAGGGCATCATCGGTTTATTGAAAAAATGTTTAGAATTTTTTTATAATTTGGTTTTTTGAATAAGGTGGTTGAAAACTAGCTCAAGGTTATAACATAACATGAAAATCAAAGTCAAAACATAGCATATCCCATTGACTAAATAAAACGTACACACATAGATGGATTAAACCAATAAGAAAAAAAGAAGATGAAGCCTTCAATTTGTCAACTTCACATAAATTCTTGTCTCAAAATATCATAAAGAAACAAGATCATCAGCTTGATATCAAAACTTGAAAAATAATTTCCACAGTAAATTTTTCACTATATTAATTAACAATCAAGAATCAAAAGCATTACAATCTGAATAATGAATTCAAGCATGAAGAAATAAAAATAGAGTAGAAAAGAGTGTCTAACCATCCATATGCCTTTGCTATTAAGTGTCAAATATAACATAAATTCCTTTACAAGGAGTTTCACAAAAAGGTCCTATGGATCTCCAATTTTTTGACCCTAACACAGTCTTTCCTCTGTATATTTAAACTATCCATAAAACCTCCAAATCCTATCATCTAGTGTAGCTTTAATGACTAGATTCGAATAGTATCTATCGACTAAGGAAGTTAACTCAAAAAGAGCTTTTACAATCCAAAAATAGATCATTGCTCAACAACTTGATATTGTATGATCTTGCCAGCATTACATTTGATTCTACAAAATAGGGATTAGTTTGATTTAGTCAAATAGTTCGAGGTCTTAGCATCTCATAGGCCAAAAATGAGTAGAGACTGCCATATTTCCTAGAAAACATTAAAATTATGATTGTAGCAATATTCATGAAACCTTTAGGATATAATCACAACAATAGCTTTAGCATTTTTCTTCTTCAGCTTTGTGGTAAGCATGACATTGTGCCAATAGATTCTAAAGTTTATTTTTCTGAGTTCTTTGAGAAATACCCTTTTCTCTTTTTTCTTCTTTTTTAAGCTGTGAATCCTTTCTTGCTGATGAGCATTCCATTGTTCTATTTGTGCCTTTTATTTCTTTAACTGTCTCACTGTTTTCTGAAATTCCTTGATCCTTTCTTTATTAGTTCTTATTTTAACCCTGAATTCTGAGCACTCTTCAAAAGGTGCATGCTCATTCATATTTAAGGAAACTTTAGGTTCTTTCACTTTAACTTGGTATTTAGAAACCAATACCAAGCTATGTTCTTCACCATAACTTGTTGAATCTATGGCTTCAGGCACATCTGATATGTGATCTGAGTCTACAAGGTAATCCTATTTATTCTTAGGAATCTCACTGATACCTTTAACAATTTCTTTATCTTTTTCTAATCTTGTTGTAGCTCTTGTTATAGGTCTTGTAGATTATGAAAACATTTGTTTACCTTTGTTTACTGGTTTCTTAAGCAATGAAGTTCTTTTTTCCCTTTTCCTGGTACCTGCTTCAGCATTTTGAAAGTCGTCTTCTATAACTATGATGTTTTCTTCTTTGATTGATGGATTAAACATGGCTTTTGACTTCAATCTATACTTGTTGGTAACCCTAGTAGAATTCCTTCTAGTTTTTTGAGACACAGACACACCTTTGTCCTTTTGACTGCAGGACCCCTTTTACTGGTTGATGGCGATTCATGCTTGACTATAGTTTGAGTATTAAAATCTTCACTTGAATCATCTTCCCCTTTAACATCTTTTTCAGAAAACATTTCGATTTCTGGATCCAACTTAGGTCTTTTACCTATGCTATTCCTTGTCACCCTGATATCAGGCATTTCTTCTTTAATAGGGGTTTCATCAATTGGAATATTTTGCTTCTGTGTAACATTCTTTTTTCCTTTGTCTTTCTTCTGTTTGTTGGACTGTGTGTTAGGTTTTAAATATTGCATGATCCAGCTCTAGGGCTTATGTAATTCTCTCCTAAGAATTACTCCCCTTCTACAATTTGTTTTTTTCTTATCTGGAAGAAGGAATTGATTTACAAACTTTGTAACCACATACTCTTTCTTCCACCATATTTCTCCTCCAACCACCAATCTGCAAGCTTTAGCAATTGTCTGTTCTATCACTAGCATCAACATCTTACTGATCTCCACCTCGTGACCATCAAAGTTCAGTGAAAAGTAGTGCTATTAATGACTTATAATAATTTGAATTTGTAAAGTTTAAACAAGCATATAAGGTGACACATCAATTAAAACCATGTCTTACAATTCCAAACTTAAATAATTTTTTTAAAAACTGAAATGCAAACAATAAGACCCTAAAAATAAAGATCAAAATCAACTAGAAGTAGATAATGAAGTGTAGGTAGGAAGGGTTTGGGATTAAGGTTTCTAACAAAATCAAAAGAAAAAATTAGAGACGAACAGGAAGCATGGTATGAAGGGAATCACTTCAATGGTAAAGAAATCAAGTTTCACATAAGTAAGAAGTGTCAGTTGAGGCATAGGTGCATCAATATGGCAAGATGGAAGAGGATTATGCAAGTCGGGTTGAAATCAGATTGGTCAAGACAGGAGAAAGTAATAGTCATCAAACAAATCTAAGTGTTGATATGATCAGATGAGGAAACGATAAATCAAGTACCTCAAGAAGGAATTCGGTGCTAACTGTCCAAGGTTACTTAGTAAACATGACTAGAAATATAATTGGGTCATGTAGGAGATGGATTAGAGGGATCCAAATAATAGTGGAATGCTGAAAATTAATATCAGCATAATATGTAGTTGCAAGTCCATGAACATCCTAGGATAATGGAAGAGGAAATCATGAGGTAAATATCAAGCTAATGGGAATGCAAGAAAAAAATCTAGGATCCAAAGAAATAATAGTAGAGAATTGTTGATGCATCCCAAAGGTATTGAAGATTTTTCCACAATAGAATGGAGATGTCAAAGCCAATAAAGACTTTAAAAGTGAAATGAATCTAGGTAGAGACTTAGTAAGGAACCATGATGAAAAAAATAGTTCTATGCATGGTTTTGAATGCAAAAGAGATGGTTCCTGAGAAGAATCCATGTCAAATGGCAAAGAGCCATGAGTGACATTTCCAAGGGGTGGAAGTATCACTTGAAATTATGATGGTAAATAAAAATAAATATTAAGTACTTTTAATTAGTTCTATGCATCTAGAGAAGGAGACATATGTGCATCCTTATAGTATGCTATAGATTGGCTATGTAGGCCAAGTTTGAGGCTAGTTGGCAAGGAGAAGAGAAGAGTTCCAACAAAACTCAAATACTAAAGTATTCAATCAAGAAAGAGTTGAAGTAGTTCAATCTGAAAAGTAAATGGATGTTGAAGATCCAAAGTCTATAAGACAACATGATTGGAATTATAATTCATCCAAGTATGAGTTGGGATAGATGGATCCAAGAAATAAATAAAAGCTGAAGGTTAATATCAGTTTAGTATTTGGATGGAAAAGCAAAGGAAACCAAGAGTGATTTGGCTAGAAAGTGCTCAAGTCAGAAATAATCATGCACAATGGTTACAGTGAAGAGAACATGAATATTCAGGAATCCAAAAGAATTGAATAATTTTGGGATAAACAAGGAAAAGTGATATAGGGGGAAATAAATTGCTACAATTATTGGAGCAACATGTATGTTATGGCTTGTTGGGACAACCATACAAAGAGAATGCTTCCATGTTTGCAAGTGTTTCTAATAATGTTGTTGCATATATAAGGAAGAAACAAAAAGTTGGAATGTTGATTATAGGACTGATAAAGAGGCATGAGAGCTTCTATTGTCATCAACTAATCAGGTAGCATTTAATTTGTTTAATGGAAACTATGCAGGTAAGTATTTATCTTTTGAAATTATGTTGCATAATTGCCAAAGGGAAATTCAGGTAAGAATTTACCCAAATTGAATTTTTATAATATGCAATATGGTATTGTTTAAGTTCATTAATAAGAATAAGTTATCACTATGCGTGGTAAAGGCTAGAGGCCTGTTATAGTTATCAAATATTTTTATCTTTTGAATGCAAAAACTGACATATATGCATGTCATGTTAATTTGGTTATGAGGTAATAGCCAAATAAATAAAAGATAAGAACTTGTTATAGGAATGATTCTAGGAAAGCTAGTCATGTATGAGACCAGGACATGGCTGGATATGGCAAGGTATGGATATAGAAAGGTTACATGCCACACAAATACCCAATGAGCTTCCTAACCTTAAATAAAACTTGGACTGCAACCTTTTTGCTAGAATTAATAAACACCACATAATTACATTCTTGGTGTAGTGTTTGGGTTGAAAAGGAAGGCATCCAAGCAATTGAGAAGACAATGGGAAGTGTGTGGAGAATGTGTCAAAACATTGGCAAGATTTCCAATTTATGGATGGTGAGGTACATGAATTAGATAAAGATCATTCTAAAAATCAATACAAAGGTGCATTGAATAAATAGGCATTGAGAGTTGCACTCATACATGATAGAATTGTATACTTAAATGCATTTTCTGAATGTATTTTGTGAGTGTGTTAAGCCCTAATATTGTCTCATTACCCATTAATTGGGGCATATTACATTAGTAATGTTATTTTATTTATGTCGACTTTATTCCATTATTTGTAATTATACCTCCTAGTCTTCTATATATACCAAGGAGACATTTTCATTTGGAATCATCTTGTACTTGAACATTTAAGTGGGGTAAAAGGAGGTTGCCCCATAAAAAAATCTTATTATTTGAAATTATCTCTTTTTCAAGGTGTTGAGTAATTTTTCTGAGGTTTTTCTATGCTATATTGATATTTGGTTCTCAACATATGGTATCAGAGCTCAAGGTCTTGCGGTTTCGCTGCTACATCTGAGACACCTTGGAATTTTCGCTATAACATTTTTTCTACAATGTTTCAGAAGGAATGGATTTGAGTATATTTATTAGACAGATAAAGGTACGTTGGGCTAAAATTTCATCTCCTAGGGCCTTATACTTTTGGAGATACATCATGTACAACATAGGGTTCTGGACTCATCCTGAACTGAGTCATTGCAGAAGTTTTGCTATAAAAACCTTTCTGTAATGTTTCATACCCTGAAATATGGAGGATATTCATAGAAATTAGTAAGGTATCTGTGGTAAAAATATCATCTTCTGGGTCATCTTAAATTTGTAGATACACCCTGTGGAAGATAGGGTATTTGACTAGTCCTATTGACTAGTCTCAAGAAGGTCTTCTGGGTAAAACAATCATAACTTATTCCTAGAGTATCCAAATTGAGTGGGACTAGTTTCATTGGATAGTGGACAGTCTGTAGTAGTTCTGGTATGAGTTTCATAATTTTATATAAATTATTTTGTACGGGGAACGCTATACAAGTGAGATCTCCTGGAAAAGACAAAAGTCAACAAGTTGTGGGGAAGTTACCGTAAATTCCACTTGACACATCCAATTTTGATCAGACCTTTGGAATTGTAGAGAAGAAATATTAGAGAACTACATAAAATAAATTTCCATACCTAGAAGGACCAAAAGTTGGGAGATACAATAGAAGAAAGATTTTCTAGTAGAACCACCTCAAAATCAAGGTTCAAAAGTGATACCTGGCCAACATGCCACCCAAAAAGGGAACTTCTACACCAAATAAGCCTCCAGACAATCTTACTTGGGCACTTGATGAAGGTGAAGAAATGCGTAAGGACATAAATGATTTACAAAAGAAGATAGTAACAAAAGATGAACTAGAAGAGATGGAAGCTAAGTTGGAGGCAAAGATGGATGGTTTAAAAGAGGAGATCATGGAAGTATTGAAAAATTTTGTAACAAAGAACACACCTAAAAGTGAATATGCATCCCATGAAATTCATGATGAGGACACAAGGAAGGTGAATAAAGAATGGAGAAACTCGAACTTTGGTTTGAAGACCAACCACGTTCCTAAGATCGATATGAGGAATTTTTATGGCAAGGACCCAATCACATGGATACTTGAAATGGAGAAATTATTTGATCTACATAATGTGCCACATAAACAAAATGTACGAATTGCTTCTTTATATTTAGAACCTAATCAATTTTGTATGGTATCAATGGCTTTGTTCTCGCAAATCACTCATCACTTGGACAATTTTCACGGAAGAAATGATAGCACACTATGAGGATACAAGGAGCGCTACCTTCTTTAGCCAATTGATAAATCTTAAGCAAAAGGGTTCAGTTACCGAGCACATTGAGAACTTCCAAAGATTGAATATAAAGGTAACCGATATTCCAGATGAGCACTTGATTGATGTATTCATAGGAACTTTAAAGGATA
>ML781932.1:307088-363213 GCA_009831015.1 Picea engelmannii
TTGAGAACTTCCAAAGATTGAATATAAAGGTAACCGATATTCCAGATGAGCACTTGATTGATGTATTCATAGGAACTTTAAAGGATAATATTCAACATGAGGTTCACCTTTGGGAACCCAAATCATTGGAGAATGCATTTAAGATGGAAAGAAGTGTTGAAAGTAAAAATATGGCTATGGCTACTAGAAGGACCAATCCTAACATCTATAGAGAGAATAATTCTCCTTCTTCTAAAACACCTCAACCTACAAGGTTGACACCTCAACAATTGGAGGAAAGAAAAGAAAAAGGTTTATGCTTTAATTGTGACAACAAGTACAGTAAGGGACATAAGTGTGGTGATAATAAATTATTCTACATAGATTGTGAAGAGGAAGAAGAAGAAGAACAAGAACCATCTCAAGATGAAAATGTAGAAGAATTTTTTCTGAAGAGTTCACTCCCATGATATCGTGTAATGCATTGGCTGGAATTAGCACTCCTCAAACCCTCAAGATCAAAGGACACATCACAAATAAAAAGGTAATAGTCCTAATTGATTATGGTAGTACTCATAATTTCATTCACTATAAATTAGCCAAAGCTCTCAATTGCTTTTTATATCCAGTGCTAGAGTTTCAACTAATGATTGTAGATGGAGGAACTATCAATTGCTCAAGAAAATGAAATAAGATCAATCTTACTATGGGGGAATATGTAATGAATAGTCCAATGATTTCTATACCCATGGGTGGTGTAGATGTTGTACTAGGAATCCAATGGTTACAATCATTAGGAACAATGTCTTTTAATTTTCAAGAACTTTTCATGAAATTTTCATTGGGAGGAAAAGAAATTGAGTTAAGAGGTATCACGGGGAGACTCGGTAAGGTGATAATATCCAATGGCATGAAAAAATTATTGAAAAAGGGGCATCAAGGAATTATTGCACAACTATGCTCATTATATGTTCAAACATCTAGGCCATCTATTCCTCAAGATCTCCAAGGGATCATTGATAAGCATTCCAAAGTATTTGAATATATTCCCAAAGGTCTTCCACCCACTCGAAATCATGATCATGAAATTCACCTAATTCTTGGGAGTGTTCCTCCTAACATCGGGCCATACAGATACCCTTACGCCCAAAAGAGTGAAATTGAGCGCATGGTTGAAGAAATTTTAGAGGTTGGAATTATTAGACCTAGCCAAAGTTCTTACTCTGCACTAGTGGTAATGATATTCAAGAAAGATAGCTCATGGCATATGTGTCCAGATTATAGAGAGATCAACAAGATCACTATTAAATATAAGTTTCCCATTCCCGTCATTGATGAATTTTTAGATGAACTATATGGAGCAATCTATTTCACAAAATTGGATCTTCGTTCAAGGTATCATCGGATCAACATGAAGGAAGAAGATATCCCAAAAACAAAATTCTGAACTCATGAAGGCCATTATGAATTTTTGGTCATGCCTTTTGGCCTTACAAATGCACCTTCCACATTCCAAAGTTTGATGAATTCCATTTTGAAGCCCTTCCTTCAAAAATTTTTGTTAACATTTTTTGATGATATGCTAATCTATAACAAGTCTTGGGAGGATCATGTGCGACATGTTGACAAGGTGCTACAACTGCTAAAGGAGCAACAACTATTTCCAAGCCATCCAAATGTTTCTTTGGAGTGAAGGAGGTAGAGTATTTGGGTCATATTGTATCTCATCAAGGTGTCAAGGTAGACCCTAACAATATTAAGGCCATGATGGACTGGCTGATTCCCAAAACATTGAATAATCTTAGAGGATTTTTGGGTTTGACAGGTTACTACTGCAAGTTTGTTTGACACTATGGAAGAATAGCAGCACCTTTAATGGCACTAAATAAGAAGGATGAATTTTCATGGACTCTAGAGGCAACTAAAGATTTTGAACAACTTAAAGAGGTGATGTGCAAAGCTCCTGTCATGACCACTCCAGACTTCACAAAAACCTTTATTGTGGAATGTGATGCCTCGACAAATGGAATTGGTGTTGTTCTATTGCAAGAAGGAAGGCCCCTGGCTTTTGAAAGTCGAACACTCAAGGGAAAGGACTTACACAAACCCATTTATGAGAATTAAATGATGGCAATACTACATGCATTGAAGAAATGGCATCCTTACCTAATAGGAAGGCACTTCAAGGTCAAAACAAATCATGATAGTCTTAAATACTTCTTGGAACAAAGACTATCTTCAGAAGAAGAACAAAAATGGGTAACCAAGATATTGGGTTATGATTTTGAAATTGTCTATAAAAAGGGGAAGCAAAATGTTGTGGCAGATGCACTCTCAAGAAAGGATGAAGATGTTGAAGCCTTTCTTTGTGCTATCTCGATCATCCAACCCAATTGGATAGTAGAAGCAAGGGATGAATGGAAGAATGACGAAAAAGTGTGTACTCTCATTCAAAGGTTGTAGTAGTATTCTAGTGCATCAGATACATTTACATGGAAAAATGATTCACTATGGTACAAATATTTCTTATATTTATGTAAGAACTCCCAACTCAAACAAAAGGTACTATTGGAATTGCACACCTCTCCAGTATGGGGGCACTCAGGATTTTTGAAAACCTACCATAGAGTCAAGAAGGAGTTTTTGGGGATGGCCTTAAAACTGATGTTCAAAGGTTTGTGGCAGAATGTTTGGTTTGCCATCAAAATAAGGTGGAAACAATTAATACCCCAGGTCTTTTACAACGATTAGCCATCTGAAGTCAGCGTTGGGAGGAGGTTTCCATGGATTTCATCATAGGGTTACCAAATTCTGAAGGAAAGAGTGTCATCATGGCCATTGTTGATAGACTGACCAAGTACACACACTTTTGTGGACTCTCTCATCCCTTCAAAGCTAGTACAGTTTCCACCACATTCATGGAGATAGTTCAAAAGCTACATGGCAGCCCAAATATTATTGTAAGTGACAGAGATCCCATCTTCATTGGACATTTTTGGATAGAATTATTTTCTTGTTTGGGTACTCAATTGGATCATAGCCCATCCTATCATCCTCAAACTGATGGACAAACCGAGATAGTGAACAAATGTCTAGAAGGATACATTCTTTGATTTGTCTCTGATAAACAAACACAATGGTTCAAATGGTTACCCTTGGTAGAATGGTGCCATAACACTTCCTTTCATACTATAAAAAATGACACCATTTATGGCACTTTATGGATACCACCCTCCTTCCATCACTTCTTTTATAAAAGAAAAATCTAAGGTTCAAGCAGGGGAAGATCACATAGAGAATCAAGAACAAGTTCTCCAAATATTAAAGGACAACCTGACCATGGCACAAAATCACATGAAACAACAAGTAGATCAACATCGTAGTGAAAGAAGTTTTGAAGTAGGGGATTGGGTGTTTTTAAGACTACAATCATACAAACAGATGTCCCTCAAGCAAGCCAAGAAGGATAATAAATTATCACCAAAGTACTATGGCCCTTATAAGGTGTTGCAAAAGATTGGTACTATGGCATACAAATTGGAGTTGCCTGCATCTTCACGAGTACACCTAGTTTTCCATGTTTCATGATTATAGAAGGTTATAGGTGATAAGATCCTAGTTCAAACTGTATTTCCAGAACTTGATGAGGAAGGAAAAATCATATTGGAGCCTGAAGCCATCACTGACACAAGAATTCACCAAATGAGGAATAGATCCATTTCAAAGTATCTCATTAAATGGAGGAAACTACCAACTGAAGATTCCACTTGGGAAGATGAGTCTTTTATACAGAAGCATCCAGAGTTACTCAAGTGTTGCGGACAACACTTGTCTCAAGGGGAGGGGCATGTCAAGCCCTAATATTGTCTCATTACCCCTTAATTGGGGCATATTACATTAGTAATGTTATTTTATTTATGTCGACTTTATTCCATTAGTTGTAATTATACCTCCTAGTCTCCTATATATACCAAGGAGACATTTTCATTTGGAATCATATTGTACTTGAACATTTAAGTGGGGTAAAAGGAGGTTGCCCCCTGGAAGAGGCTTATTATCTTAAATTATCTCTTTTTCAAGGCGTTGAGTACTTTTTCTGAGGTTTTTCTATGCTATATTGATATTTGGTTCTTAATAGAGTGCATGTATATGTTTTTTAATGGAAATAGTTATACTAATGACAAAAATGTTGCTAACTCATGGAGATGAGAACATTTCATACCCATACCTATATCCGTACCCATATCCAATAAGGAGGAGGGGTGAGTGCAATAAGGAGGAGGCAACCCAAGTATTATTATGGCATGGTGGCTACCACAAGGAGGGTGTGTCAAATGGAACAATGAACTAAATTATTCCCGGAAGTAGCTCTATGGAATAGACAAATTGATTTCCAATCATAGTATGAATACCAAAATTGGTGCTGGAAAGTAGAGCATAAGATGGATATTAAGCTTCCAATAGCTAAATCGTGGAGATTTTTAAAGAATTTTAATGATACATGGTATATAATGCCCTGAGGAAAATGCATAAATAAGGGGAGGGGATTGTAATACGCATTGGATGAATCCAAAATTGTAAATGTAAATGTAAAAATGCTTATAATTTGGTGAGTTTCTGATATAATTTTTCATGCACCTTCCAGGGTATAGTGTGCACATGTACTGTGCATTGAAATGATGAAGTGTGCACATTCCAGGATACCACGCACAACAAACTTAAGGGCGCACAATTTTGAGTCCAGGCTGCCTTTGTGTATATGATGTGTTTTATAGGATGGTGAGCCAATTATTATAATATAGGAGGATTATGTGTTGAATTAGGCTAGTGAGGCTATTTTTGTATATGCAAATACTCATATCATTAATATTATACATCATTGTGTGTAGACTGACCATGATAAAATAATATGTGGGACTAAACTCCATTAGTTAGGGAAAGGGGGGAATAAACATTAAGGATAAGGGGCTAACCTAGGGAGATTAAGCAAAAGAGGAATATTATATTAATATTCCTTATAGTATAAAGTTTGGATAATTATTTTATCCTAAGTTATAAGAATGTGGACAAGTGGACCAAAGTAACTCTCAACATGAGAAGTGTCAAGTTCGGAACATGCATACATATATCTTGGAATTAGTTCATTTTGGGGGGAATTCATTCCATGATCATTCACTCACTCATTCAACTGTCCTCCGTACCTTCTGGTACCTATACCTGTAACTATATATGTACCTTCATGTCACTGTACTTGTACCTGTATCTGTACTCATACCTATATCCATACCCATACATGTATATGTACCCATAATTGTATGTGTACCTGGCTAGCTTGGGATTTGGAGTGAAGAAGTTGGTTGTTAGGCCAGTGGGATACTGAAGATGCAGGTTGTCAGGCCATGAGCAATTTCTCTCTAGGTGAGAGAATTGTTGGGAATTGATTTTCTGAAGGTGCCAAATTGCAACTACAGGGATCTGAGACTTCATGTCCGACTTGTTGTTGAAGCCCCATAAAGGAAGTGGGGCAATTAAAGGACTATTGAGTGGAGAAGGGGCATACTTCCTAGGGTGGGACAAGAATGTTGGGAATGAGGGACTGTAGGTTGTTAGTTTGAGTAGGCACTTGTGACAAAGTCTTTCTTGTTGTCTGAGATACATTATCCTAGTTAGGAACCCCTTTACTCAGGTAGAGTTTATCCCCAGATCAAGGGTGACCCACTAATGAGAGTGATGAGTATCTTGGTCTAAGGATGGGAGGTTCATGGAAGGTATGCACGTAGTTGGTGATATTTTTACCAAGATGAGTGTCCATTTTGTGTTGAATTACATGCTGCATTATTATTTTTGTGTTTAATTTTATGGGTTCTTCCTGTGTGGGTTGTATGTGTATTGTTATTTTTATTCTATATGAATATGTGTATTTGTAGAATGTATTTTTATTTTTTAAGTTATATATATAAATTTATGCAATAGTTTTTGTGTGTATATGTTTAAATTTGCATACAGTTCAATTTTGTTTTTGTAGCATAGCCCATTTGGATGTTGGGGATGTTACAATATGGTATCAGAGAATGAAATATTTTCGATGGCATGACCTGACCTGGGTGGTCAGGTATGTTACACCTATATAGATCTGAACCTGGGTCAATCCGATTAGATAGAGAGAGAAGTAATAACCAACAAATGGTTTTGTTGTCGGTTGGAATTGCATGGGATTGAGTGGATGGGATCCGTAGAAGAAGCATGTGGAAAATGAAGGTATAAAAAGGAATTTTCAAACCATGGAATCCAATGAAGGTGGATATTGAAAAATGGTTGAAAACAAAGGAGATTGAGTTTGCGTAGAAGGATAATAGAAACCCTAATATCACACCACGTAAATATCTGGATAAATACGTGTTTAGCAACTTGCATGAGGTATTTTTATTTAATTTTCAACATTTTTTGCAGGAGTGGATATTAAGGTTAAAATGAAACCATCCAACAAATTGGATTAGACAGTTGGAGTGGAATCTTGTGGATATTGCATAGTTACAACAAGTTAACAACAAATTCACATGTGGAGTATATTTCTAGTTAGACAGTATTGTTGCAGGGTTTATGAAAGAATTTGCAGTAGATACTGCAAAGTCTTATAGAACAAAAGAGCATGAGTTTATGAAGGACCTAGAGATAGGTACATCCGATCACTATACACTTCTATCAATATTTTATTGTATAACAATGATGTGATGACTATGGAAACAGACAACTAAACTTCCCTGCATGCATTGGGGGAAGGGGGGAAGCACTAACAAGAGGTGCAAAAATGGAGGAAGAGATGGATAAGGGAAATAAGGAGGCCATGGACCCAATCATGATGGAGTAAGATCAGATAAATAAGATAATGGAAACAACTGGAAAGACGCATAGTGGAGCACCCTACAAATATAATATGAATAATAAGAAGAGAGCCATATCTGATAGAGAGGGATTTGCAAGTGATGAGGAAGAGGTAGAGGATCTTCGGGCTATGGAGCAGATTGAGAAAATCCTATGTGCAACTTATGAAAGGAATATAGGTGGTCCAAGGGTAGAAAAAGGAGGAAGAATTCAAATCCATGTTAATTTCATTGTGGAACCCATAACCCCATGTGCGACTAATACACCGGAAAGAACACCACCATTTAGAAAACTGAATTTTAGTGGAAGAAAGACAACTTGAAACAGATTTAAACAAGGAATATCAACTGGAGGAGCAAGTTTAGGAAGTAGTACTAAAATATCTACATCACGCAGAGGTAGTAGTTCATCACAGCTCAAGATGACAGAACATGATCCCACTATCCGGTTACTTGAATTTTGGGGAGAGGCATCTGAGGACCTTGAAAATCATTTATTCATCTGTGAGAAGATTTGGAAAGAAAAACATATCACAGATGAGGATAAAAAACTTGTGTATCTAGCTATCATGCTAAGAGAATGAACATTGGATTGGTACATGAGCTTAGTTGTAAATAGTCCACATGAGTAACAAGGACTATTTCAAATGTGAAGAAACTATTGATCAATGAATTTAAAAAGACTAGCTCAGAAGATCATTACATGAATGATATTATTGAAATCAGGCATAAACTAGGTGATTCTATTTGGGAGAGTGATCAGAGGTTTAAGCATCTCAAAGGTAAGTTGAAGTATTCCATGACTGACATGCATCATCGACATCTCTTTCTGAATTCACTATTACTATATTTGAAATATCCATTGAGACAATGAAAGTTTCATCCTCAGGCAGAGGCTCTACATGAAGCATTACAACTAGAAGAGAACTAGTATCAGAAGACAGATCCAACAATAGAGTAGATGAAGGAGGATTTGAAGAGCTTAAAATTTCATCTTAACCAGAATAAGGGAAAACAGAAAAGAGAAGTTTTTTGGTGTACAACATGCAAGATAGAAGGACACCATAAGAATGAATGTCCAGCTTTCATGCAGTACATGTAAACAGGAGTACCAAACCATTTTCCAACAAGAGGACCATGGTGCAATATCTTTAAGATACATGGGCATGATCCATACCATTGTCCAATGATGTAGAAGTATCACACAGTACTAGACTTAGGCTTCGAAGTAAATTTTTTACCTAATATGACATGGAAGTGTATGGGTGAACCCACACTAGGCTATTCACCTATTCAGTTGAAATTAGAAAATCAACACATAGTTCTACCAATTGGAAGGCTTAAAGATGTGATAATATATTTGGGTGGAGTGTGCACTAAGGTAAACTTTTAACTAATAGAGATTGTAGATGGAAAAAAACCATATCCAACATTGCTCGAATTGGATTGGGAATTTGTTAATCCGAAAAAGAAAGGTTTGTAGAACCTACTTTCTTGGATCTGGAGGAAATAAACCAACTATATAGAACCACCGCGCATGAAGAATATTATGTTAAACCAACTGCAGATGGGATACTCAGCTGGAGAAGCATCACATCATGTGATTCTGACTTAGAAACAGGGTCGGGGAAAAGGAAGCAGAGACTACATGAATTTTCTACAAGAAGGTGTGCAAGAATAGACCGTGCATTAAGATGGGTTGGTACAGAAGTAAGAGAACCTCCCATTTTTCATGGGGTAAACGATCTAGAGGAATTTCTCAAAAAATGAGAAGAGGAAGTATTAGATAATCAGAGGCTCTTATCCATAGATATTGCAGTAAAGGATACACCTGTAAGATGGTGGGGTGTGCACAAAGAAATAATTTGGGACTGTTACCAATGTAAAATATTACTGTGCATCATATTTGGCGTGCATCAATGGATAAATAAAATATAGAGGTATGATGGGAAAGGAACACTATAAGAAAACTTGGTGAAGTGTATGACACAATGGAGGATGACACCACCAAAGGAATGGCCTCATCACTTCATCCATACATTGGAAGGAATTCCAAAAAACTGGTATGTAGACCAAGAAATGCGCAGAGGTACTGAAGAATGGATAACATTACAATAGAATTTTATAGTAACCTTGGCATTTGCATTAAACAGAGGCAAGACCTGTCAGACAGAGACTTTTTAGATTGAATCTACTATATAATTAGAAAGTGAAGGTAAAAATTGACAAAATGTTGGAAGATGGTATCATAGAACCAGTAGAGGAATCTGAATGGATAAGTCCTATGATAGTGAAAGAAACTAAACAAGGGGGGATAAGGATCTTTGTAGATTTGAGAAAATTGAATGATTCTTGTTTACATGACCCTTTTCCTACCCCTTTCAGAGATGATGTCTTAGAGAATGTGGGAAGCCAAGAATCATATTCATTTAGAGACGGATTCTCAGGTTACCGTCAGATCACGATAACTCTAGAAGACATGTATAAGACTACTTTTTCTATAGAATGGGTATCCTACCAATACACAGTCATGCCATTTGGGCTAAATAATGCACCAAGAATATTTTCAAGAGCATTCATAACTACTTTTAAGGAATTCATACATCAGTTTTTAGAAGTATATCTGGATGACTGGACTGTATATAGTTTTTTAAAATATAATGTCGAAGTATTAAGACTAATGTTAGAGCATGACAGGTAGTGTCAGATATCATTGAGGATAAAGAAATTCATTTTTGGGACATCTTATCGGATATTGTTATGCCATATAGTGTGTCAACAAGGTTTACTAGTCGATCTTGCTAAGATTATCGTCACTATTAATTTACCACCACCAAAATCAGTGTGCCAATTGAGAAAAACATTGGGACACACATGATATTACAAGGAAATCATAAATGGGTATGCACAAATTACTGTGCCAATGGAAAAAATGCTAAAGAAGGACATCAAATTTGAGTGGAATGAGGATTGTCAACAAGGGTTGGACACATTAAAATAAAATATGGTCACATCACCTATCCTAATATTCTCGGATTGGAAAACTACATTTCATGTGCATGTAGATGCATCAACCATTACACTTGGAGAAATTCTAGCACAACCAAGAGCACGGGATTTAGACCATCCTATAGCCTTTTCATGCAAAAAAGTTTTAGAATTAGAGTAGAATTAAAACAGCATAGAAAGAGAAGGCTTAGCCATGGTATATTGACTTCATAAGTTCAGGCACTATTTTCTAGGTAAACACGTTAAGATGTTCACAGATCATTGTATCGTAAAATATTTAGTCAACAAGACAGTGTTGGGGGGAGGATCTTTGGATGGTTGTCTTTATTCCAAGAATTTGATTTTGAGGTGATAGTCAAACCAGGGAAGCTGAATGCAGGACCTGATCACCTATCAAGGTTCACTAATGGAGAGGAACCTACCAACTTGGAAGACAAATTCCCTGATGTGCAGTTTTTTCAGTTCAAATAGTTGATGAATATTTTTTTGATATTATTGAATACTTAAGTATAAGGATTGCACCACAACAATTTAGCACTGGGCATAAGAAAAACATGGTAGTCAGAGCTGCAGACTATCAAATGATTGTAGGACACTTTGTTGGATTACTGAGAGGGGGGTTGAATCAGTAATAGAGCAATTTAATCCCTTTTGACCATATAATCCAAGTGTTATATCAATGAAGCATTATTATCCAATAATTGCAGAGTAAATAAGAAATGAACAAATGAACAATCATACACATACACAGTACACCAGTGTTTTACGTGGAAACCCAAATCGGGAGAAAACCATGGAATTCTTTTTCTTATATGTCTTGAAGAATTACATTCATTGGAAGCACCAACTTCCTTTGTTTTCTAGCTACAACTGGAAGGAGGCTCCAACCCCCTAGTTTCTCAGGCTACAACTTGAGGGAAGCTTCAACTCCCCAATTCTCTAGCTACAACCAGAAGGAGGCTACAACCCCCTATGTTCTTTATCTACAACCGGAAGGTGGATACAACCACCTATCCTTTCCCCGTCTTGCCAGCCTGAAGTAGAAGTAGAATGATGGAACAACTGTCACACTATCACTGTGAGATATACCGCTGTAAACCTGTACCAATAAATCTAAACCATGCATCAACCTGTACCTCAACCTATAATCAAACTGTACGATAAACAAGTGCATCAACCATGCACCAACATGTAATCAAGTTGTACCATAAACAAGTGCATCAACCATGCACCAATCTGTAATCAACCTGTACCATAAACAAGTGCATCAACCATGCACCAACCTGTAATCAACCTGTACCATAAAAAAGTTCATCCAACCATGTACAAAGTATGTACCAATCATGTGTCAACTACTCATTAACTATGACTCATCAATATGTACCAACATCATCAACTAGACACCTCATGTATGTGTGTCAACTCATCAACTAATTGTCTCAACCATGTACTCGACATGTACCACAACCAAAAGCCCTCATCAATTTCATCACCCAAATCTGATTTGTAGCTCTGTAATAGACCTTGTTTATATTATCACATTCCAGCAAACCTTCCTTAACTTTAAAAACAATAGACTAGCATTTTCATCAAACTTTTCTTTAGTCTCACATGCCTAGTTTTGGATTAGTCAACAACCCTAACTTGAAGTAATCATAACTTTGTACATGTAATGAATAAAGATCTGAAACTGATACAAAATGTTCTTCAGTGTGTTTTCTACAATTACTCCAACTTTCACTACTTGGAACCTCTCAGAAAATGAGTTATAGCAAAAATGGCATACCTTGCTGAATTCTAGCTTATTCTAGAGAGCGACCTTGTAGAGTGTGCCCCGCACAAATTTTTTCATGAAATGATATGAAACTGTTAAAAAAGATACCACATAATGTAATATAACCAACACATTTGGTCTCACAGAATTGGGATCTGTTATGAAGAAGTTATGACGTTTTTACCCGAAACATCTGATTTTGACTAGTTTCAGGACTGGCCACAAACCCTATTTTCGATGGAGTGTAACTCCAAAAATACAACGACCCACAAGCTGAATTTTGTACCACAGATACTTGAATATGTTTTCATAATGGAATATAAATTTCAGGATCTGGATCATTATAGAAAAATAGTTATAGAGAAAATGGTGAGATGACCTGTAAATAATATACCTTAGAAAGCGTCATCAAAAGAATTTATCCTTCCTTGCATTTCGGCCTTATTTTCTTCACTTTCGTCAGAATTTCGGCTTAAATATCCTTGGTTACCTCAGAAAAATATATATATTCAATATGCTCAAGTGTGTTTCAAATGTGAGAGCCTTGCCTCTTATTTATATTCTCCAAGTAGCTTCCTTAACAACATCTTCTAGGTCACTTGGCCCACTTTCCTTATTTTAGGGTTGGGTCCACTTCTAATTTTTCCATTAAATTTATTATTCAAATAATTTATTTTGTATTCAATTTGAATTATAATACACTCATCACTTCACTTTATTATTTACCTTTTAAAAATATCTTAAACCACTTTGATTACTTTGACCTTTTGGGGATTCTAGATGACATATGAGGGTCCTCCAACTTCGTAAGGCCATAACTCTCAAACCGTGAGGAGTTATGTGCCGTTATACATACCACTAGAAATGGAATGACATGTACTATCCATATAGAATAGTATTATCTAAAAATATATCAGAAATCATACTGTTACCCATCAAACAAACTTGGGTCCATTACCCAAACCTGGGGTCTCCAACTTCTCATGGCCATAACTCTCTAACTGTGAGGAATTATGTGACATTCCACATACCACCGAAAATGACATGACAAGCACTATCCATCTAGGATATCTTTCCTTCCAAATTCACTTTCTTTCATCTCATTATTCCACAATTAAGCATGAGTTCTCTTACTCCACAAAGCGTCTTCCCGTGACGGCTTTCACCATAAGGGGACCACTTTGGAGTTCATCCATATTTACTTCTTATCAACCATGACAAAAAAATAATGAGTCATATTTACATCAAACAATATTGGGTCCATTACCTAAACCTTTGTGCTATGGGGATTTCTTCAAGGGTTGACATCAATGACAACCAACCTTAATCAACAATCTCCCCCTTTGGCATTGATGGAAACACTTTGATGCAATACTGAAATCATATCACTCATTCTCCCCCTGGAACCATGCCTTTGTCCTCTGCATCTGATAAATCTGCTCCCCCTGGAACCATGCCTCTATCCTTTGCATCTGATAAATCTACTCCCCATAGAACCGTTCCTCTTTCCTCTACATATGATAAATCTCTCCCCCTTTTTCATCAATGGCAAAAGTATCTTTCCATCCAGGGATTCTCCGCCTGACAGACTATCCTCTTATGGAGTTTCCTTGTGTACATCTAAGACATATAAGATAATCATTAAAAAAACATTCATTTTTGGAGTATAAATAACTCCAATTCTTTGGCGAAGATATTCAAAGGCTTCCTATGGAAGTGGTTTTGTAAAGATGTATGCCACTTGTTATTTTGTTCCCACATACTCAACTCTAATGTTCTTTTCTGTAACCTATTCCCATAGAAAGTGATACTCAATTGGAATGTGCTTCGTCTTGGAGTGCATCACCGGGTTTTTTGAGATATTGATGGCACTTGTATTATCACAATATATTAGAATGGTCTCATCATACTCAACCTGTATATATGTCAAAGTTTGTTTCATCCAAAGAACCTATGTACAACATGTTGTTGCTGCAATATACACTGTCTCGACTATAGATAGAGATACCGATGATTGTTTCTTACTTAGCCATGATACCAGACACTCACCTAAGTAGAACTCTACTGCACTGGTGCTTCGTCGGTCATCAATACAAACTACCCAATATGCATCTATGTAGGAAATAAGTGATAGATCTTTTCCTTTTGGATACCATAATACAAACTCTTATGTTCCTTTGAGATATCTGAAGATGTTCTTTACTGCTAATACATGTGATTCCTTTGGTGTTGCTTGAAATTATGCCACCTGTCCAACTGCCTTCATTACATCTGGTTTGGATGTTGTCACATATAGTAGGCTACCAATCATTGACATGTATTGCGTCTGATTTGTAGACTTCGAATCATCATCTTTGTTCAACTTACAACTAGTTTGCATGGGAGTGATAACTGGTTTGCAATCTTCCATTCCGAACCTCTTTAGCATTTCTCTGATATACTTGGTTTGAGAAATAAAAATTCCTTGGTTGCTTTGACGTATCTGAAGTCTAAGAAATAAGGATAGTTCTCCAAGTAACAACATTTCACATTCATTATGCATGTCTTTTGCAAATTTCTGGCTTAACCTGTGATCATCACTACCAAAAATAATATCATCAACATAAACTTCAATTAATAAAATATTACCTTGACTTACCTTGATGTAGAGGTTGTTGTCTTCACTTCCTTTTCTAAACCCTACCTGCTATAGATACTTATCTAGTCTAGAGTACCATGTTGTAGGAGCCCATTTTAGACCATACAAGGCCTTCTTTAATTTACACACATAATTTGTGTTCTCTGACAACTAAAATCCTTCTAGTTGTTCAATGTAGACTTCTTCTTCAAGTTCCCTAGTCAGAAAAGATGATTTTACGTCCATATGATATACTTTAACATTTTTGGAGCATGCATAGGCTAAGAGAAAACATATTTCTTTCATTATGGAAACTGGAGAAAATGTCTCTTCAAAGTCGATTCCTTCAATCTGTGCATATCCTTTACATACCAATCTAGCTTTGTTCCTTGTAACCTATCCATATTCATTCAATTTATTTCCTAAAAAACCATTTTGTGCCGATCACATTCTTATTCATTGGTATTGGAACCAATTCCCATGTGTCATTTTTCTCTATTTGATCCAATTCTTCATCCATGGACTTATTCCAAAATTCATCCTTGCTAGCTTCTTCAAAACCATTTGGTTCAATTGTAGATAAGAGTGCTAGGTGTATTTGTTCTGGTGAGCGGATTCTTCTTCTAGTCTCAACTCCTGCATCTTTGTTCCTGATAATTTGATCTGAAGGATGATTCTTCTGTACTCATTTACTGGGTGTCTTTGGAGATACTTGTTGGACTTGCTCTTCTGCTTTTGTCAGATTCTCTTCATCTTCTACTTCTTTTTCATCTTGTTCCTCGAAAATTTGTTCCATTGATTTGTTTTCTTCTTCCTTTGATTCTGGTCTGCCTATTTCATCAATTATTATGTTGATGCTTTCCACAAATTTGTTTAATCTTATATTGTAACACTTGTATGCTTTCCTTGTACTTCAGTAACCAACAAGTATTCCTTTGTCCACACGAGAGTCAAACTTTCCCATTCTGCCATCTTCTCTTTTGATGTAGCATTTGCTTCCAAACAATCTGAGGTTCTTCACATTTGTTGGTCTTCCTTTCCATAGCTCGTAGGGAATTTTATTAGTGTTGTTTCTGAGCATTACTCTGTTTTGAATGTGAACTGATGTATGCACTACCTGTGTCCAAAAAATATCTGTCAATTTGTAATCCATTAGTATTGTTTGAGCCATTTCCTGTGTAATTATCATCCATTACGATAATGTTCCTTTGTCTTTGAACCACTCTCTGAACCAATCTATGAATCCATGCTCTGGTCCACTATCATATATCTATTAAAACTTTCTAAGTCTTCTTACAAATCCATCTTTGTCCATATTGTCCAAGACTCTACTTGCGCAATTGTCCATAATGCTAACCCATTTATCATTATACTATCAAACTGTACTTATGCTAACTGGTTGCTCTGAATATGTCTTCTCAAACTCTGCAAGCTGCTCAAAGGATGGTTCTTTGGTTTATCACAACTATCACATAGACTCCCCTATTTAATATTCATATTACTTGGGAGTATCTAAGTTGGATGGATCAGAACAATTCCTTCTCTGATGTGTATTCATCATCATCTTCATTGGTAGATTCATCATCATCTTCATTGGTATATTTATTATCTCTCTGAGCTCTAACTTATTTCTTTCTATCTATGGATTCATCTTTCACTACAATGTCTGAAAGTAAAATCTCTTGAACCTATTTCTTATTTACCTATCTTTCCTTTCTTTCAGTTATTTTCCAAACCTTTATGTATAAAACATCTTTCCTTTTCTTTGTAGAATTTTCTTCATCTCGTTTTATTGTCAATCTTGTGTTCTCTGGTACTTGGTCTTTGTTCACCTGTTGTTCCTGTTTTCTTATCCATACTTTCTTATATCTGATATCAATATTCTCTTTCATGCTTCTACAATCACTGGCTATGTGTCCATAGTTATGACATTTGTAACACTCAATGTTACGTGCGACCACATAAGCATGGTCTGATTGATCATTTCTTTTATAATCCCTGCAATCTGCAACCTTATGTCCAAAGTTAGTACAGTAAAAGCAATGACCATAAAATAATTTTTCATACCTAGGAGTGAATGATCTTCTTTGTGGTGTAGTCCTTCTAAAATTTTTCTTTGACTGATCATGATCATGATTGAAGCTTTTTTGTGGCTTGAACATGGATGGTATTCTTGAAGATGTATCTTCAACAGTTTTCTTAGATTCTGGTTGACCATGATTCCTTCCTTTGAGTACTTCTACATAACTCTTTCAGTTTTCTTCATTCTTCTTTTCTAGCAATGTAGAGTGCTTCTCTTCATTCTCTACAACTGATGTGGATGTTTTTGTCTCTTCAAATTTCTTATTGAGATTGTCAATTTTGACTCTTAGTGTGACAACTTCTTCTTTCTTAATTATCTAAGACTTCATGACCTCTTCAGTTCTCTTTGCTTCTTCGAGTCGGATTTTCAATGAAATTATTTCTTCTTCCATTCTTCTCTCTTCTTGACCAAACTCTTCCTCAAATTGGTTTAAATCATTGGTTCTTTCCTTGAGATGATCCATCAATATCTTTTCTCCCTTTTTTGTGTCTTCCTTTTGTGCTTCTATGTTGGCTTCTAAACATTTCTTTTGATATTCTAGAGTTTCTTCAATTCTGCTGGCCTCTTCTAGTTGAGCTCTTAAATTCTTGATGACCTACGGATCCTTTTCAGAACCTTGAACACTTTTATTTTGCTTCATCAATTCTTTCTTGGATGACTTGTTTTCTTCTCTTTCTTTCCTTAGATATTTAATTGCACTGATCAATTTTTCTTTGTAATCAACTTCTGCTTCATCATACTCTTCCTCTTTTGAATATATTTGACATGATGAGCATCTTTCTTCTTGTTCTATATCTGCATCTTCTATGGCATTTTTTGAATATTCTATGGGTGAAGAATATATGGCATGTAACTTATCCCAAAGCTCTTTAGCTGATGAACATTTACCAACCTTTTCTCTTACCGGTTTAGGTAATCCTTCCCAGATGAAATCCATTGTTATTTTGTTATTCTTCTTCAATTCCTTCTTGGTTGCAGTCTTTGCCCTTTTTGAACTATCATATCTTGTAACAAATGATAGCCAAATATAATGTCCCTGTGCCTGTAAAAATAATTTTGTTCTTCTTCTCCACATCTCATACTTAAAACCATTCTGACCATTAAACATTGGTACTCCATTCTCAAAATAATCCATGATCTCCTTCCAGTGGTTAAACTATTTCCTGAAGGAACCTTGCTCTGATACCAATTGTTGGATTACTGAGAGGGGGGGTGAATCAATAATAGATCAATTTAATCCCTTTTAACCATATAATACAAGTGTTATATCAATGAAGCATTATTATCCAATAACTGCAGAGTAAATAAGCAATGAACAAATGAACAATCATACACATACATAGTACACCAGTGTTTTATGTGGAAACCCAAATCGGGAGAAAACCACAAAATGTTTTTTCTTATATGTCTTGAAGAATTACATTCATTGGAAGCACCAAATTCCTTTGTTTTCTAGATGCAACTGGAAGGAGGCTCCAACCCCCTAGTTTCTCAGGCTACAACCCGAGGGAAGCTTCAACTCCCCAATTCTTTGGCTACAACTAGAAGGAGGCTACAACCCCCTATGTTCTCCGGCTACAACTGAAAGGTGTCTACAACCACCTGTCCTTGCCCCGTCCTGCCACCCTGATGTAGAAGTAGAATGATAGAACCATTGTCACACTATCACTGTGAGATATACCGTTGTAAACCTATACCAATAAATCTAAACCATACATCAACCTGTACCTCAACCTGTAATCAAACTATACCATAAACAAGTGCATCAACCATGCACCAACCTGTAATCAACATGTACCATAAACAAGTGCATCAACCATGCACCAACCTATAATCAACATGTACCATAAACAATTGCATCCAGCCATGTAAAAAATATGTACCAATCATGTGTCAACTACTCATCAACTATGACTCATCAATATGTACCAACATCATCAACTATACACCTCATGTATGTGTGTCAACTCATCAACTACTTGTCTCAACCATGTACTCAACATGTACCACAACCAAAAAACCTCATCAATTTCATCATCCAAATATGATTTTTAGCTCTGTAATAGACCTTGTTTATATGATCACATTCCTGCAAACATTCCTTAACTTTAAAAACAAGAGACTAGCATTTTCATCAAACTTTTCTTTAGTCTCACATGCCTAGTTTTGGATTAGTCAACAACCCTAACTTGAAGTAATCATAACTTTGTACATGTAAAGAATAAAGATATGAAAATGATACAAAATTTTCTTCAGTTTGTTTTCTACAATTACTCCAATTTTCACTACTTCAAACCTCTTAGAAAAGGAGTTATAGAAAAAATTGCATACCTTTCTGAATTCTGTCTTATTCTAGAGAGCGACCTTGTAGAGCGTGCCCCACACAAAATGTTTGATGAAAATATATGAAACTGTTAAAAAACATACTACATAATGTACCCTAACCAAAACATTTGGTCCCATAGAATTTAGATCTGTTATGAAGAAGTTATGACATTTTTACCCGAAACACCTGATTTTGACTAGTTTCATGACTGGCCACAAACCCTATTTTCCACAGAGTGTAACTCCAAAAATATAATGACCCACAAGATGAATTGTTTACCACAGATACTTGGATATGTTTTCGCAATGGCATAACAATTTCAAGTTCTGAAGCATTATATAAAAAACATTATAGCGAAAATGGTGAGATGACCTGTAAATAACATACCTTAGAAAGCACCATCAAAAGAATTTATCCTTCCTTGCATTTCGGCCTTCTTTTCTTCACTTTCCTCAGAATTTAGGCTTAGATATCCTTGATTACCTTAGAAACATATAGATATTCAATATGCTCAAGTGTGTTTCAAATGAGAGAGCCTTCCCTCTTATTTATACTCTCCAAGTAGCTTCCTTAAAAACATCTCCTAGGTCACTTGGCCCACTGTCCTTATTTTAGGGTTGGGTACACTTCTAATTTCTCCATTAAATTTATTATTCAAATAATTCTAATTTGTATTCAATTTGAATTATAATACACTCATCACTTCACTTTATTATTTACCTTTTAAAAATCTCTTACACCACTTTGATTACTTTGACCTTTTGGGGCTTCTAGGTGACATATGAGGGTCCTCCAACTTCGTAAAGCCATAACTCTCAAACCGTGAGGAGTTATGTGACGAACTACATACCACTAGAAATGGAATGATCTGTAATATCCATATAGAATATTATTATCTGAAAATATATCATAACTCATACCATTATCCATCAAACAAACTTGGGTCCATTACCCAAACCTGGGGTCTCCAACTTGTCATGGCCATAACTCTCTAACCGTGATGAATTATGTGACATTCCACATACGACCGGAAATGAGATGACAAGAACTATCCATATAGGATAGTTTCCCTGAAAAAATAACTTTCCTTCATCTCATTATTCCACAATTAAGCATGGGTTCGCTTACTCCACAAAGCGTCTTCCTGTGAGGGCTTTCACCATAAGGGGACCACTTTGGAATTCATCCATATTTACTTCTTATCAACCATGAAAAAAAAATAATGAGTCATATTTACATCAAACAATATTGGGTCCATTACCTAAACCTTTTTTCTATGGGGATTTCTTCAAGGGTTGACATCAATGACAACCAACCTTAATCAACACACTTATATAAAGTGGGCGCATACAACATTTTGAGGAGGTGTGTACTAGAGAATGAAAGGCCTATAATTTTGGTAGAAGATCATGAGGGAATAGATGGAGGACATTAGGTAGGAAAAGATATGCAGACAAGGTATTGCATGTAGGATTATGGTGGCCAAAAATTCATAGACATGGCAAGGAATATTGTTAGACATGTGATGTATGTCAAAGGGTTGTAAAACCAAACAGAAGGGATGAGATGCCCCCAAGACCACAAGTAACTTTGCAAGCATTTGAAAAATGGGAAATAGACTTTTTTGGACCAATCAATCCACCAACTTGAAGGTCAGGAGGTAGATATATCATCACTATGACATAATACTTAACAACATGGGCAAAATAAGTACCAATCAAATATTGTAATGCATAAACAACAACACACCTCATATTTGAGAAAGTGATCACCATATTTGGATGTCCAAGAATTATGATGAGTGACCAAGGGACTCACTTTATCAATAGTACTATCATGGCAATGAATAAGGATTTTTAGGTCTATCACCAGAAGAATACACCATACCATCCCCAAGAAAATGGGACAGTAGAAGATTTCAATAAAATCTTGGAGAATTCTTAGAAAAATATATGCAATGTCAATAGGGATGGTTGGGACTTGAAAATACTAGAAGTAATATGGGCATAAAGGATTACATGTAATAATTTCATATGACAAACACCATTTATATTGGTGTATGGGAAGGAATTAGTAGTACCATTAGAATTTCTAGTACCCAATCTGCGCATAGCAACAATTACCGACATGACAGAAAGAGGTGCATTGAAGGAGAGGTTAAATCAACTAGTGGAGATGGAAGAGGATATGATTCTAGCATGATTTCACTAAGAAGTAAATAAATCTAGAGACAAAACCTAGCATGATAGACATATAAAGAGGAAAATGTTTAAGGAAGGAGACCTAGTCTTACTCTATGACAGTAAATTTTTTCAACATCCTAGAAAATTTAGAATGAATTGGCTAGCGACCTATGAAGTAAATACTATCATAGATGAGGGATTTGTGCAGCTAAAGGATCTGGCAGGAACAAAATTGAAAGGAATGATCAGTTGGAATTCACTAAAACTCTATAGGGACATTCAACCTCCTAGCACTTTGTTGGTAGCCAATTCACATTTTTATACTATCCTAATAAGTTGCCTGCCCAAGTGTTTTGGAGCCCTTGATCTTCATTGCAATCTTTGAATAAAAACAACACTATTATGTCGTGCATTTGCACACCTACCTTTATTCTTGTTTTCACAACTGCAAGTGTGAAAACTTTAATTTCGAAGTCAATAGCATTAAAATTGTCACTGGATTATTATGGTCACTCTTGTCTATGTGTTCATTTCATTTCCAATTTAATTATATTCGCACAGTTGGCAAGATTCCAAGATCTTTACTCATTTGGAATTCTTTAATTGTTAATATGACTTCGTTTTTATAAAATTGTGATGATATTCTTATGATCGAGTTTTTGATACATTGGTGGTTTGATGTTCTATAGTCTTTCATCGATTTCCTTGACACATTGGTTTCATGAAAACACATTGACGTTGTGGTTAGACCCTTGGTGTAATCATTTCATAAAACACATATTTGATATGATCGAACCCTTGGTGTTGATTTTGAATCATTGTTTTGGTTTTAAAACTATGCAAACGCTATGCTTATGCAAATTTTTGGGTCGACTTACCATAGATTTCATTAATTGTTTGAACGACATTGTTTTTAACATATGCAATAGTGATTTGAATCGCTATATGCATCATCGGTTGTACATTGGGAAATGACTGTTTTGCATGGTTGATCTAGATCCACCACCCTCGCACATTCGGGCATTAATGCCTCCCCCTATCCCGAGTCACCTCTGTTGATTTTCGGGGAGTCTGTGAGTTATTCGATCCTGCAAATACCCTGTCCAAACCCTTTCCCATTCACCCAACTCACTGTGTCCTCCCGTCTATGGCACCTGTGGTGCGCATAGAGCCAAATGGTAGCCAAACACTCTTGTTGTTCGACAATGCTCGTAAAGATTTGGAAAATGGTGGCTGGATGGTGTTTATCCAAAGGTTTGAGGGTTTCAACCTTTCGGTTGCCCAACAATTCAGCCTCACATTCAACGGATGCAGGGCTAAGGTCGGAGACATACAACTCGAGCTTAATGAGGAATTCGTAAGATCATCTACAGGACTACCAGCTATAGGGCAAAGGTGGTTTAAAAATTCTAAAGTAGACGAGGTGTCATGGCCACTCCTATTCACATCAAGGAAGATTGTTTCCTGTGATAAAGGTATGCCTATTACTACCCTCAAACCCGGGTGGCACGATCTTTTAGCGATTGTTAAACAGTTTGTGACCTGCAAAGGTCATTATGGATTGGTTTTTCTGTATCATCTCCGGTTATTGATGAATTTTATAGGCTACCCTTTGAATATGCCACATTTACTCTTGTGTAGTCTGTACAAGATGTCCAAAAGATTCAAGCACGAGAAGGTTGATAGCAGCCTTTTTCATCATTGCTTGATCAAACTTATTATCGTCCACCATTTGAGCCGTAGTGGTGACTGTTGGTAATCTTTCCTATCAAGAAATGGCTTTTCCACTCCCGATTCTGTCCAAGTGGACAAGGTTGTGGTTACTGAAACATTGGTTGGACCGGTCGTACCACTTCTTATCCTTCTACCCCCTGTCAAACCCTCGAATTGCCTTGACATGGACCTACCCGATACCATGGCCAACCCGTGTGCTAAAGAAAATGTTAAGGCCATCAAAAGGTCTATGAGGAAGAAAGGCAGAGGTAATTTTATTATCAACAGTAAGGGGAAGAAAAATGCTCAATGGATATCGAGATGTGCTAGGAACAAACCCAAGACAAACGTTGACCAGAAGCCAATAGTGTTGAGCGAGGACTCAGACTCTGAAATTGAACATTTATTGACTGAGGAATACCCCTATTCCCATGGCCTATGCTCTATGGAACCTTATGACTATGTCTCAAACTTAGCTCCTTGCCTCAAGAACGACCCTAACTACCCGGGAATCAAGCTGCACAAGGAAACCCCTGGTAACTTGAACAAACCCTCGCCTGTGATACCAAAGCCCGAAAAACCACCATGTATCCAATGTAATGCTTGGCTAGAGCGTTATTACACCGACGTTCCCCTGTTACAATCAAAGATCAAATTGTTAGAGGAACGAGTGACAGTGCTGGTGAAGGAGAACGAAAGGCTACAAGCTAACGAGAAGAAACAAAAAACCACCGGTTCAATTGTCTTCAGAAATGTCGAAGCAGCAACGGCCTTTGTCAATTCAAAATTATCAGGACTGAGTTGTTTTCTTACTGCCCAGGTATGTATTTCTACATCTATTTTGCTTTATGAGTTTGCTTGAATTAATATAATGGATTAGGTTTTCTTTCGATTAGCTCTGTTTGTTTAGATTCAAAATGATTCTGTTACTTTCGATTTCGTTATGAATCATGTACAAGAAGATTTGATTGCTAAACTCGGGTGCAGTTATGATTTGGTTAATGTGATTTTATTATTCTCGAATTAATTTAAAAGATTGATTTGTTTTTGATCAGGTTTGCTTTTGATTAGTTATGTTTACTTTTAATAGACTAAAAAAAATCCTGTTGACTTCAATTTACCAAAAATGATTTTGTTTTATTTTGAATGAATATTTTCTCTTTGATTGCATTCGATTTGTACAGAGAATTTCTTTGCTAAAATAGGACACAACTGTGTTTTGATTGATGTGATTCTGCATTAAGCATAACGATTGTGTCGGCCCCAAACTGGCTTGATTCATTTCCTTTGGCTTGATTTTGAGACGATTTTGTATGCTTGGATTAGCATGGTCTTTCATGTATGCAATGCATCAATATTAAATATTGGGTTGACAAATACAACGTAATCTATTGGTTCGCAAAACGACTCTGTTAGTTTTGATTTTGAAAAACGATTCTATTAAGTTCGGAGTGACATATTTTGTCTCTATTGAATCCATATGGAAGACTTGGATAAATCGATTATAGTCTATTTTGAAATTAGTTCAAGAGATGATTTCGTTGGTTCCCCAATTGTCAATCGATTTTGTATGTTCCGAATTGGTAATAAAAGTTGTTTGACAAATCCCACATATCCTGTTATCATTTGATTAATTCAATTACGATTTCATTTGTTTCAATTTGCATACAAGTTTTGATTTGTTGTGGTATGAATGATTCACTTTATTTGGAATTAGTAAATAAATATTTGGTTTAATAGGTCCGATATATTTCTATTAGTTTTGGATTGATTAAAAACGATTTTGTTTTCAAATTAGACCAGCTACAGAATTGCAAGATTCTGTAGCTAGTCTTAAAAATTAGATTTTTGTCAATTTTATCAATAAAACATTATCTAAACTTATGTATTCTTGTCTACTTACAAGTACCTATGAATTTCATTGACAAATTGGACATGCTGTAGTAGTTTAGATATAGTTTTCAGTTGTTAGTCATAGGTAAAAAATAGGGACTTGGGAGATTATTCCCAGTTTTTTTGTAAAATGCTTTAACAATTCCCACAGGGATGTTTTACCCTGTGGGAGGTCTTTAAATACTTGTTATTTTTTGTAATGGACCCATCATCATCACAGTTGGGAGAACCAGACTATGGATTTATAATACAGACTGGGATGAAAGTTGGTGTCTTGTAACAGCGTTAGCTTTCAATATATCAAACTTTTATTTCAAGTTTTCTTCATATCAGATTGTAATCAATTATCGACTACTTTAGCTATCATAATTCATTGTAGGTTGATGTGATTTGGTTTATGTGTCATCCATATCTGATCTCTCTTATTTAAAAAAAAAAAATACAGCAATTACTCTGTTTCAATTTAATGAATTAAAGGTTTATCTTCTTCGTTAAATGAATCATTTTGTACAAATCTTTGCACACAGATTTATCTAAATGTGATGATTTGTAAATTATAAGATTGCTGTAATTTTTTATGTCTTGTTTGTCCTGTCATTTATATTTGAAGAGCACAGCTGCTTCCTGTTTATGAGAATCTTGTGGAGAACCTGGTGCGGGTTTCCTCCCACGAAACAACTAAATCAACTATAGTATACAGGACAAACCTGAAGCATTACTTTAGGTCAGTTTGCTATTTGTTATTAAATAGTTAATTTATTAGTGTTATTTAAGTAGTTTAGATAGATATATATATAGTTCAGATTCATAGTTAGAATTGTTATTTAAATTTTTCAGCTTAGATAGTTTTTCAGTTTATTTCTTTCTCATAAAATTATAAAAAAACAAAAAAAACAATAGTTTTGTTGTCATAGGACAGTTTACAAATGATTTTTGCAGGTTTTCATTTAAATCTGTAATTTTTAAATATTGTACATTTGTGATTAAGATTTAATTCTGTTGTTAATTGAACATTTAATTTCACAGAATTATTATTATATATTATTAGACAGTAGGATGTATATATATACTTCATTTTGTTTATTAGTTTGCTTTAATTGTTGTTTTCATTTAGATTAGTTTCTTAGTGTGGTTTTCTTTCATTTTCCTAGGACTTAGATCAGCCAACGGAGCCGCTAAACCCATCAGGGTGGATCATCCCAAACAGATTGGGTTATTTAGACAACCCCGGACCGGATCCACTCTTCCAGTTGGCGAGCGTTCATTTTCTCCCGTCAACACACTTAAAAGTACATAATAGTAAGAAACCATGTACATAGTGTACTATAGTATAAGCTAGGATAGAAAAAGGATAAAAATAAATAAAAAGGGGAAAAAGAAGGAAAAATAAATACAAAATTAGAAAATAAAATACAAAAATACTAGGGAATATTGTGCGCTGAGAGATTAGACTCAGCGTGACAAAAAGAAAAATATCTGTGTGCACCAGATGATTAACAGAAATAAAAACACTGTGCAATAAGGAAAAATGACAGAAGAAATACATGGTGCACTTAAAATGTTCAACGCACCGGAAAAGGGACTAACGGTCATAAATGCAAAAAATGACGGTTAGCGTGAAAAGGAACGATTTGGAGGCATTTGTGGAATTAAAAGAAGCGTATTTGACAAGATTCATCACATAAATTGTGAGCAAGGAACCTTCTCCGAGAAGCTTCATGGCATTCATGGAACCTTCTATATAAAGGGGAAAAGCGGTCATAATACAACTTATTATGAAATTGCAAATTCATGGATTTAGAGAGCACATTGATGAACAAGCGAGTGCACAGTGTGAACTAGTCAAAATCCATTTGAAAAAATCACATAGTACCCATTATGGCACCACCAAATATTGGTGTGCTAATCCAAACTGCAAGGAAAACCAGAAGCGTCCTTAGGGCACCACATGAAACAATGGAGGCTGAGCAAGAAATGGCCCAAAGAGAGGGGATTGTTGATGTCGACACAATTACATCACCCGAGGTCAAGCCAATGAGCCCCACACTAGTCTAGGAAGAATCATAAGCCCCAAGGATGGATGACATGGAAGTTTATTTGCACGAGAGGCCACCAAACAAGTGATCCAAGAAAACTACAACAACCTGCAAGGGTCGAAATAACCAAAAGAACAAATGGGGAGGCCAGCAAGAAGACATAAGCTATGAAGCTAAGACCACAACTGGAAACAGGGTCCATTTAGTAGTAGGAAGGGCCGGTAGAAGACACCATGAAACTAGATTTAGGCGTAGAGGATAGACAAGTGGATGTTGGGACCTCTAGCATGACGATAAAAAGAAAGGGAAAAAAACCCATGGTGTAGTCCCTGTCCAAGTAGAATGACACAAAAATCGTACTACCACGCATCCCAGAGGGATTGCAAGCCATTCCAACCCTTTTGGGTTGTGTGGAAAGGCCAAGGTATTCAGACCATGATGTGGTTGACGCTAGAAAATTCGATGAATTTTCACAGCAAGTCTACATGGAAAACATAGGGATAGGTGTAGGCCTGGAAAAAAAAGGGATCCTCAACTTAGTGGATATTCCCAACTTTGGAAGGAAGAAAGAGGTAAATAACTATGTCAAGTAGTTGATGGCATTCCTCCATGGAGGCTTCCTATGGATGGAGGAACTCGTCTCCATCGATGTGGAGTTGATCGTGTTCATCATAGGTTTGTCTTCAATGGGAAATAATCTCACATAGTACCTTGATGATAAGACAAAGGAGAAGGATATTATTGAGGAAATGAAGAAACATACAACACATAGAGGGGCTCACTTAGAATCATAATAAAATGGATTAGTGACACAACCACTAGGATGGCCACAAAAATTATGGCCTCCAAGTTGTTGAGGAAGTGTCGCAAGGAGGAAGTCCCTGTAGTGGTTGTCTCATCTATAGCCCATTGTGCCAATGGAACCATGATCAATTAGGCCCCATACCTGTTGAAACTGTTCCTCGATGATTGAAAAGACATGCAAGACTTGGGGACAGAGTTTCACTACTCATGGTTACTGATCCTGATAGCATTAGTCGGGTGGAGGGAGCCTCCATACTCGTACTTTTGTGACAAAACAGGTTGTTTCCATGCAGTGCAGTACACATCAATGGGGAGCATGTCAGACCCCAAGAGAAGAAGAGGTAATGCAGGTACCTTTGTGCGATACCTAAGCGACATCCAAGACAATATATCTAACACCTAGAGGATCACGCCAGAGGTCATCAAACAATACCATGACATATCAAACTTCAGAGCGACGTTCCATAATATGTGGGTCCAAGCATAGAGGGATCCATCCAAGGAGTGGTTGCAACTCCTATATTGAATCAGTGGAGAAGAAGTAGAGATGTCAATGCGAGATTGGCAAGATGACTGGAAGATCCCAGTCATTAAAAAGGAAGTTCCTACCAGCAAGGAGGTTGAAGAAAGGGTATCTAATATACCTACAGGAGATAGTGTTTTTCCTAAGAAGTCAAATCCTAGTCAGAATTTGGTGCAACAAAAGAAGGGAAGTGCACCAAAGAAGGATGCACAAGAACTATAAATGAAAATTTCCCCAACACAAAGAGAACAAGGAGTGGGGGACACAACACCACAAGAAACCCCCTCAACAACCACCCCACAAGAAACAGGGCCACCCAAGTGGCCGATCATACACATAGGAGGGGAGAAGAATAAGGTCGAGGAACATAAGCAGTTGTCAGAGTACACAATCACTGAGAATGATGGCCTCCTCATCACAGAATGAGTACAAGATCGCACAGCTAAGGACTTTAAAGAAGCTCATCACCAACGAGGTAGAATCCAAAATGAGATAGAAGATATAAAGAAGGCCTTCGAACAAATATAGGCAACACAAAGGCTTTAAAGAGGAACACATCCCTTACTAGTGGTAATATAAGTAGAGGCAAGGACCACATTGAGCGAACAAGACACCATCCAAAACATAATGCAGGTGGGTCTCAACTTCCAAATCACATCATACATGTTATGAATGGATGAAGGCGTATCCCAGACACCACCAAAGGATCTAGAATATGTAGAATTGGTACTATCAAGGATACCAACCAAGGAACTATATAAGCTTCAGGTCAGTGTCACGTAGGAAGTGAAATCATGTGCAAGGACATATGCAATGAAATTGTAGCAAACCAAGAATGGTAGGGACACTATGGAATTGGTAGTCGAGCAGGTGAAGCTTGAAATAAAGGAGGAAAAACAACGCCCAGACATATTGGAGCAGTGATTGACAATAGTGTACAACCGCATCCCAAATAGCGCTCAAATAGTAGAGATAAGTGGAGAGGAGAAGATCAACCTCATTGCACAATCAATCAATCAATATAGGAAGGAGATTGAGAAAATAAAGGAAGACTCAATCCCGTGAATCCTCCTAAGGTCCGAGAGTAGAGGAAAGAAGAAGATGCGCTCCAAATGGAAAAAATGGAGAACTAAGGAAGCACAACAGAATAATTGTTTGACAGAATCGCATAGCTCTAGATAATGTTGGGAGAGGACGAGCGGGTCCAATAGTGGGACCAAGAAGAGGAAAGAGTCGGTGCAACCATACAATATCTCAAGCCGAGAAAAAAAGCAATGAGAATCATATAGTGCATGAAGGGAACCCAATATATAAAGAAGTTTCATTTAGAATTGAAAACTACGCAGACAAAGAAGCAAGAAAGACAAGCATAACTTGAACCCATTCAAGAGAAAGCAGTGTAGATGATCGCGTAGTTGGAGGAGGAAAAAAAAAACATGACACAATCATAGACAGAGTGCACAATAGTGATCCTGTAACAACCCAAGGCCTAGCCCCTAATGAATTGTAACTATGTTTATAGGATAGTGAGACAAGTGTTTATAAGATGAAGACTATATGTTATTAGGCCAAAGAGCAAAGACGATTAAGGCCATGAGCCTGATTTTTGTATATGTAAATTCACATATCATTAATAAAATTACGCTGTTGCATGTAGACCGACCATGAAGAAAGAGTTATGGGGGACTAAATTCCACTAGGTAGGGTAATGGAGGGGCATAAGTGTCTAAGCATGGGGGCTAAGATAAAGGGCTTACCTCTAGAGGAATACTATTTTATTATTATTTTCCAAAGGATATGGTTAACATAAGGCATGTTATCCTAAGTTCCTGGAAGGGGGAACTAGTGCTAAGTGGAAGCTCATGTGCCTACAGGAAGACATGTGTCAACTTGAGCACATGCAGTTATATCTGGGAAAACCAACCTGTTGGGGGGGTTCCTTCTCTTCATTATCATGATCCTCATTGTTGGTAAGTATCTTGTCTACCCGAATCATCACTAACTCACGAACCGAGCAATTATCTCAATCAACGACCTTTGAACAAGCACACACCATGGAAACCTTCATTCATAATTGAGTTAACAAGTGTATCTCCTGTGAAGTCCGACACGCCCTGTACCTTGCCTAAGCTATATCGTGCCTTCACGGTTTGTTGTTATAGACCATGTAGTTCCTTGACTGAGTGTGGCTTGCTACCATCATTTTTTCTATACTAATATTTTTGTAGCCATCACCCTTAATAGAGTTGACTTAGAAGTTGGATTGAAGAAGCAGGTTATCAGGCTTGTGGTTTGAAGAGGTGGGTTGTCAAGACCCTGGACTAAAGAAGCAGGTTGTCAGGATTGCAAGAAACTCTCTCCAGGTGAGATAGGTTGTTGGGGAAGTGAATTTCCAGAGGGAGCCCAAATGTAGCTATAGTTCTTAGAGAGTTCATGTCCGTCCTATTGTTGAATCCCTGGAAGGGAAGTGGGGCAATCGAAGGACTATTGAGAAGAGAAGGGGCACACTTCTTGGGGTGGGGAAAGCATATGGGGAAGGAGAGGTTGTAGGCTGTTAATGTTAGCTAACCCTGGGGAATAATCGCTCCTATTGACCTGTGCGAATTTTTTTTTTGCCTTGCCAAGCCTAGGAATCCCTTGCCCGGTGGACTTTAGTCCCAACCCAGGGATGAACCACTACTGAGCGTGGTGAGCAACATGGTTTAAGGCTAGGAGGTTCGTGGAAGGTCTGTATGTAGTTTGGTGGTAATCTATTGAAAGATAAGTGCAAAATTTCTGTTAATTATATGTTGTGTAACTGTACATGTTTTATAATTGATGAGTAATTCCTGAATATTTCATATATGTTGTATGTGTAGGATTATTGTTATTTCCTCATTAATATGTTTATATCAAAATATGTTGTTTGTATGTTTTATTGCTATTTCCACATGAATAGTGTCCTAAATAGAATGCTATAGTTGTTAATGTGCACCAGTTAGTTATGCATATAAATATACAAAATGGTATAAGAGCTAAGTGAAATGTTGAATAAGTTACATTCCCAGGGAGAGGTTGATGGTCAAGGACATGATAAAATGGAATCAGAGACATGGTTTCAACACTGAACCTATATGGGCCATGCTAGTGGAAGTTGAAACAAGGTTTCAGAAAAGAATTGTTGTCAAAATGGAAAAAATTCATGTTCAAACCACGGTTTCAACAAAAAACCTAGATGGGCCATGAACGAAAAATTTGGAGTAAAAAGTCCATAGAACCTTGATTTACTGAGTGCCAGTAGGGCGTGGGAAGAAAACTTGGACTATGTTAGGAAACAAAAGAGGTGTATAAATTTTAATAAATGACCACATAGAATGAAATCACAACTTTTGTGGTGATTAGGCCATAAGATCTATTAAGGAGAAGCCAAATCCTTCACAACTGTCGAATTTGAAGGAAGATGCAGGAGGTTTAACCTGTAAGTCCTTCGAAATTCATGACTTCAAAAAAGTTACAGGTTATAAGAGAAAAAGGGGTGAATCCCAGAGTTCTGAAGTCCTAAAAGGGGTCTACACCATAGATGCGGGGGGGTAAAGTATTGATCGTTGGATCAGTCGAAGATAGATCATATCCATCGGATCTGCACGCAAGTGGCTATGAGCCTTAGATCTCATGGAAGTTCATAAATTCAAAGTTCGACGGTTTGGATATTTGGAGTGAAATAATGCACAAAATCATCAAATCCTGAAATCCCGAAGCAAAGAGCAGAGGTGGCATGGTAGGATGACATCGCTAGTGATGACATGGACTTTTCATAGACATGATGTGTGCCACCACCTTTTTTGGTGACAACTTTACTATGTGGACCCTAAAATATTAAGAAGTTCAGAAGTTCGACGTCCATAAGATTTAAGGATGAAGGGTGTAAAATGTTCCAAAGTCCTGGAGTTTTGAAGCCCTGGAACCCCAAAGTGATGTGGCTTGTTGACATCACTCGAAATGACATGGACACATGGGATGTGTGCCACATTTCAGAGAGTTAAGAACTATTAGACTATTGAAATGCCCGATAGAACGTGACATGTGTCACCCGTCTGAGTGGGCCATGTGTCCGCTTCTAATATTTCTCCACGTGAGCCTCCTCTCGAGCATGGATGGTTGGGCCCTAATGGTTAAAATGGATGTGTGGCACTATTTTGTGAAGTCTAGAGACTTGACACTCCGTAATAATGGTTCATAAGGGAACGAAAGGAAGAATTTTCTGAAGTTTCGTAATGCCAAGGTGACGTGACGTAATCACATCACCAAGGGTGACATGGAGGTATGAGGAGACTCACAGTTCGCGATTTTTGGGATGTGCAAAGGTGAAATCCTCTGTAGTCCCAAATATCTGAATCTCCGAAGTCCTCGAGCTATGAATCCTGAAGTTCCATAGCGAGCATCAACTGTTGGATGTTGGAAGGTGGACCATATATCCATCATTCTTCGTGTGTTATACAATTCATTGTTTTGTGATGATTGGACACACGGAAAAAGGGAAACCTCTGAAGCATGGAGCCCAAAATTTCATAGCCCTGGATACGTGCCCAAATCATAAGCATTGGGTCACAACCGTGGTCCCATGTGAACCAAGGGCGAAAGAAAATAGGCTAATGCCTGAAAATTGTTGCAGAACAGAGTTGGGCTTAGAGATTGAAGCCTAAGGGGTTCTTGATTGAACAAGACCAACTGAAAATGGAATCTAATATTTCTTTTATTGACTCAGATTGGTTTACTCGGGGAAATTATTAAAGTTTATTAGCTTGACAAAAATTTGGTTGAGTGCACTTTTTGCAGAATTAACAATTGTTGGAGTCAAACTGAATTGTGCCACGGTGCAGATAAATGGAGGAGGCACATGATTCTTTCAGTTCAAAGAGTGAAGCTAGAGGGATTGATTTCCATTTGGGAGTTGAAGGATCGAACTCCAATGGGCATGGAGAAGAAATAGATAAAGAAGAGAACATGAAGAAAATCATTAAAAATATATAGAAAGATGTACAAACTCACCGAGTAGATAACATAAAGCTCATGAAATATAGGGAGCAACAGGGAGAATTCAACATGAATTTGATGCAAATCCTGGAAAGGATAGAAAAGAAATTGGATAAGGAGAGTGGCTCAAGCAAATCAGGAAGTCACAGAAGAACAAAAATTTATAGCAGACATCACCAACACTCTCTAAGACATTCCAATAAGAAAGCATGCAACATCCCAAGTTCATCCCCTCTTAGGAAGCATAAGAGGTCTGGGGAGGATGTGCTACGAGGGGAAATGAACAAAATCAAACCTCCTACATTTGATGGGGAGAAAAAGAAGGATGAATATGAAGAGACATGGTTGTTGGGCATTAGAAAGTATTTTCAATTGCATAATTATTCGTCTCATGCAGAGGGAAGAATTTCCATCTATAAACTCAAAGGTAAGGCATCTATGTGGTGGAATCATCTTGTGCAGGTGCATCACATTAAAGAGAAAAAAAATTCTTGGAGGGAATTCAAGAAGTATTTCAAAAAGAAATACTTGACTAAGATGTACTATGACAAGAAAATGAAAGAGTTCTTCGAACTCAAGCTTGGGAGTATGTCCATTGATGAGTATGAAAGAATATTTTTAGAATTTCTGAAGTATGTCTCTTTCATCAAGGATGAGACAGTAAAGATTCAAAGTTACTTGAGTGGGTTGCCATCATCCATCGGTGACAAAATACAATATGATGATCCCAAAAAATTAGAGGATACCATAAGGCGAGCTAAGTGCTTATATGATCAGCAAAAAGCAAGCCCAACTTTTCAAAAATCCTGGGAAGACAAGAAGAAATTCAAGATGGATCAGAGGAAGAAGGGAATTAAGCCACCATTCTTCAAAACTAATCCTTAGGAACAACCAAATTTTAGATAACCTAGAACGATTGAGATAGGTGGTCAAAGGCCAAGGAAACCACCTATTCAATGTTGGGGTTGTAAAGGTGATCATATGTTTAGATATTGTCCTCACAAAAGCGACAAAGTGAGAGTTTTTCACAATGTTCAATGAGATGAAATAGTGGGGGGCATGGGTATAAATGTACCAAGGATATATGTATCCTTGGACAATAAGAAAGAAGAGTATCAATCACATATGATTGAAGTGGATGGTATGATCAACAACCAAACCATTTCTATTTTAATTGATTCACGAAATAGTCATAGTTATATAGATCCTAATATGGTGGAAAGGTTGCACTTGCCACGAAGAAAGCATGGAAACTATTGGTTTGTGTAGTTGGCTGCTGGAGCCAAAATAAAAGTCAATGAGATGGTTAATTCATGTCTTCTGGACATGAATGGACTGAGCACATAGGAATATGTGAACATCTTGCCTTTAGGTTCTTATGATTTCCTAATTGGTATGGATTGTGTTAGCACTCCATAATTTCTCAGGTTGAAGGAGAAATTGACAAAGGTAACCACAAAACCACTTGGAGTCAAGGATATAACCTCCTAGACTCAGAGATGGATTTTTTTGTCTGATTTAACTTTGTTTGGATTGGATATTAGGCTAGTTATGATAACATAATGTTTGTTTTTGATTTTTTTGGTTGGGATAGCAGAAGAGGACCATTGGGCAAAATGGAGTCAAAGGTTAAAGCTATAAAATGAGGGAATAAATGAGATAATATGTAACCAAGAAAGGAAGTCATGTCAGTGGATAATTATAGTTTGTGATATGGAAAGGAAGAATAGGTTAGGTTTCAATCCAAATGTAGAGTGGAGCTTATCCAAATTCTACATTCAAACTTGGAAGAAAACATAAATATTGTTTTAAGCTAGTACAAGGTGTTGAGAACAAATCCTGAACATAATATTCTCATAAACAATACAGAAAGAAACAGTCTGTGAAACAAGAGAATAACAAGTTACATCAAGAAGCACTTCACCACATGATCATGACACAATAATATGGAAACAAAATGTCTTTGTATTCATCCCATAAAGTCACTTACAACCTGTTGAATCATCTTTACAAAGGATGGTGATATTTCCATACCATCCGTCCCTTCAGGTCTGACCATTCTCTTTTTATTTTCAATACATTTTTCCTTTATATAGATGAAAAACTACCTCTCCTCCACTTAGGGGTTGAATTCATGATCTCAAGGTCAAATTCCTAAAAGATATACAACAAAACACAAAATCTAGGAGGTTTGAACCAACTCCCAATTTTTCTCAACTGAACTTTGAACTTTGGAAAACATTTATTGATTTCAACATTTATATGAAACCGACATTGATGTACCCTCATTTACCATGGTTACATATTATAACTCTTTTACATGCCACATTACAACCTTTTGGTTTGACCAAAACTGAAAAAATTTAAAATTTTTCCAAATACATAGAAGTGTAGTGACCACCACAAATGGGTCACGCCAGCACACAAATGGGTCGCACCAACACACATATGGGTTGCTCTAGTTCAAGGTCAATTTTTTCCAACTTTTAGGATTCTATTTTGAATTCTGGAGACTAGGTAAAGTAGCCCCACATGTCTACTTTCCAATGAGCCATCAAACTCAAAAAAATACCCATGGGAAGCCTCCAAAAGCTGAATTTTCCAACCTTACTCAAAAGGGTTGCACCGTGGGTCGCACTACTCCCAAATGCAAAAAAAAACCTTTTTTTTTACAAATTTTTCTCCTTTTGAGTTTGCAGGATGGTGGAAAAGAGCTCTTGATATATCTAAGAGTGCAAATGATTTAAAAAATATCCCATCTTACCCAATTATACTTGGTGAAAAACTACAACTTTAAGAAGCTTTTTCCTCTTACAGTTTTGATAATGTAAAAGGTTACACTTTATTCCCTGATTATACCATCCTAAAACCTTTCAAAAATTCATGGGGATGCATCGTAATTCCAAATTACCATGTGACAACACTGGGTATACCTGGATATCTGATTTGAAGCATTGGATATTCCACTGGACCATTACCCCTGAGCACCTTATCATGAAAGCATTCTCAATCTGATCAGAAAAATCCCAGAATAGATGACTGGAAAACATATGACTATATTATAGGACCCTAACATAGGCTCCAATTGGGTATGGAAGCTCCTGAGGAGTTGCCAATAATCTCAGATCTTCGTATTCATAAATCAATGCCTTATCCATTGGGTGGATCCTATAAATTGTATCTTGATTTGTCCTGCAACTTAGTGACTAGAAACCAACTGATTATTCATTCTGACTTTGACTGAGTTTTTGAAGTGAAACATAAATAAAATAGACCACATTCTTTCCCAACAAGCTTATTTGCATACTATAAATATGATAATTGAAAAGATGTTGATATGATGATCTTGTTTATGTACATATATCCTATCCTAAACATTAGAATGCATGACCTTAATCAATTTGTAATATCCAATATAACCAATCAAATATTGGATTTGATACCTTAAGTCTTTCACTGTTATTTACCAAAATTAGAATTGAATCTATTAAGGGTTCTTGAAAATTATTTTGAGCCTGGTCTTCATCATAGGGAGCTTGGTAATCCTGCAAATCACAAAAAATAATGGAAATGTATTGTGGCTCTATGATGACCAATTTCTCCATATAAATAGCCATTGGATCAAGATAGACTTGACTCATTACTGGATATTCCAATTTAACCAACTCAACCCCATGGTTTGAGGTTGTATTTATGTTATTTACATCCTCATGTGCTTCCTGACATGGTTGCAACTTTTTTGATGGACTTTGAAATGATACTTGTGTTGAACACAATGCTAAAGATGATTGTTTGATCATATCCATATCATAAAAAAAATTGAAATCATTAGGGGTAAACAAAACCTGATTTTGAAAACAAAAACTATCAAGCATATCAACTATTGGGTCATATAATGCTTTAGATGACTACGACATTGTCTCTACTGGCACCTCATGGTTTACACTATGTTTTTCAATCAAAATATTACCAAGATTCCCTCTCACAAACTGAAATCAACTAAATCATAAAGGCAGGGAATCAAAATGGATCATCTCATCACCTACCCCAGATTCTGTTATTTCATCTTTGGTTTGACTTAAAAAAAGACTTAAGGGATGCACCTCTGGATCTGAATCAAGTTTTGTATCATCCATGTTTTCCTCAACTGATGCGTTAGAACATTCCTCATCCTTTCTATTTACAATATGCTTGCAATGTTCTCTTAGGAGTGAGGCAAAACATAGGGGCATGCATTTTGCATTCACTAGAAAAATTTCTTCATTTTCCTCCTTGTGGTCTTTCTTAGTATGTAGAGTTTGGTTGTTATCTTCACATTGTGATAACTGGCCTTCTTATTCCCAGGAAGATAGCATTGGTTTCTCTGAAAAGTCAACATCAACCTCAACCACATAATCATCACCCTGATGATCATATCTGGGAAAAACATCTACATATGTGAAGTCATCAAACATGCACATCATCTTAGGAGGTTTTTCCATCACCATCTGATTTGGAAATTCATCTTTGGTTGTATAGTGGATTGAATACATGAAGTAATCATTTGGTGGTTTAGAATACAAAGGCTGAGATGGAAAAATATTGGGGACATTGATATTTTTCCTTTCTGGCATTAATGAAACATCATGTCTTCTAACAACAAGTTCACTTCATTGACTATGTTGGTCAGAATATCCAGTTTCATTTCTGAAGATACCAGATGCTCCTTTTCTATTTTTTCTTTCATCAATGATTTCAATTTTGCCTTTTTGTTCAGTAGGTTACCTTCCACATCAACTGCAATATTTTTCATTTCTTCAATGTTTGTGGTGTTCCTCTCTCTTAATTGGAATGCCATATCAAGATGAAAAGCATCTCGAAAATGTAAGTGAGATAATCCTGGGGGGTGGCCTTATATCAATAGACATTGAATGATACACCTTATTGAACCTGGCTGAAAAATGTTGCACTGTCTCCCCTGGCTATCTTTTCAAGTGGTCATACTCTTCTAGGATGGGGAATACATTCCCCATGATCACCCATCTATATAGGAAAACTTGCGTAAATTGATGAAAATTTATAATGCTTGCACCTGGAATATTCTTAAACCAATTTTTAACTTTACCTTGCAATGATAGAGAAAACATCCTGATACAGAAATCATCTTCTTCCACCTCAAATGGATCAAGAAAATCCTCAAGATTTTGAATGTGTTTTTCATCAGTGATGTTTTCATTTTCTCCATCAAACCTGGGTAGATTATTGTTGTAATTGGTAGGGAGGTCAAGAAGAATAGGAGGAAAATCTAGGGGATTGTATCTGCCTGGTATTTTTACAGGTATAGGAGGTAAAGAAAGGGGATTATAGCTAACTGTAATCTCAACAATAGTATAATATAAAGAACAAGGCTTATGTCTCACTGGGATTTCTATAGGTATTGGAGTGTGTACCAGAGCTATAGGGATTGGATGAAACTTTTGAGGATGTTTAGCTTGAAACTAGTCATTATGAATTTCAACAATATATTCTTGAATGGGATCATAATAAAAGAAAAAATAATTACAGATAAAGACAAAAATGTCTTGAATGCAATTTGAGCTCGAATATATGATCTTTCCATATTGCTTGGTCATATTTCAGGTTCTTCTTCCAGTCGAGTCTTCGAATTGGAACTGATCTGGAGCTGATTAGAGTCACCAAGTAGTTGATTCAACCTTCTTGTGTCTGATCACTATCCACCATCAGTAATAATATGTGTAACTTGCTATGATTTCTGAGGAATACTTCCCCAATATGGTCTCCATTATGTTAGCACTCTGTAATTTCTTAGGCTGAAGGAGAAATTGACAGAGGTAACCACAAAACCACTTGAATTCAAGGATCTAGCCCTCCTAGAATCAAAGAGGGATCTCTCTATCTTATTTAACTTTGTTTGGATTGGATATTAGGGTATTTATGAGAGGATGAGGTTTGTTTTTCATTTTTTTGGTTGGGACAATAGAAGAGGACCATTGGGGAAAATGGAGTCAAAGGTTAAAGATGTAAAATTAGGGAATAACTAAGATCATATGTAACCAGGAAAGGCAGTCATGTCAGTGGATCCTTATAGTTTTTGAGATGGAAATAAATAATAGGTTAGGTTTCAATCCAAATGCAAATAAGATATTATCTGAATTCTATATTCAAACTTGGAAGAAAACATAAATATTGTTTTAAGCTAGTAGAGGGTGTTGAGAACAAATCCTGAACATAATATTCTCATAAACAATAAAAAAAGAAAAAATATGTGAAACAAGAGAAAAACAAGTTACATCAAGAATCACTTCACCACATTATCATGACACAAGAATATGGAAACCAAATGTCTTTGTATTCATCCCAAAAAGTCACTTACAACCCTCTGAATCATCTTTACAATGGATGGTGATATTTCCATACTATCCTTCCCTTCAGGTATGACCATTATCCTTTTATTTTCATTACATTTGGCCTTTATATATATTAAAAACTACCTCTCCTGCACTTAGGGGTCAAATTCATGATCGCAGGGTCAAATTTCTAAAAGATCTACAACAAAATACAAAATCTGGGAGGTTTGAACCAACTCCCAAATTTTTCTCAACTGACCTTTGACCATTCGAAAACATTAATGATTTCAAAATTTACATGAAACTAACATTGATCCAACCTCATTTACCATGGTTACATATTATAACTCTTTTACATTTGAAATTTTGCCAAATGCACAAAAGTGTAGAGACCACCATAGATGGGTCGCGCCAACACACAAATGAGTCGTGCCAGTTCAAGGTCATTTTTGGCCAAATTTAATGATTCTATTTTGAATTATGGAGACTATATCAAGTAGCCCCACGTGTTTACTTTCCAACGATCCATCAAACTCAAAATAGTACCCATGGGAAGGCCTCCAAAAGGTGAATTTTCCAACCTTACTCATAAGGGTTTCATCGTGGGTTGCACTGAATAGAAGTGTCACACAAAAGGGTTGTTTCATGGGTCACACTGCTCCCAAATGAAAAAAAAAACCTCTGGTTTTGCATATTTTTCTCCTTTTGAGTTTGCAGGATGGTGGAAAGGAGCTATTGATATATCTAAGAGTGAAAATGATTTAAAAAATATCCCATCTTACCCTATTATACTTGGTGAAAAACTACAACTTTAAGAATCTTTTTCCTCTTACACTTTTGATAATGTAAAATGTTACACTTTATTCCCTGCTTATGCCATCGTGAAACCTTTAAAAACTTCATGGGGATGCATCATAATTCCAACTTACCATGTGACAACACTAGGTATTCCTAGATATCTGATTTGAAGCATTGGATATGCCATTGAACCATTAACCCTGAGCACCTTATCATGAAATCATTCTCAATTTGATCAGAAAAATCCCAGAGTAGATGACTGGAAAATGGATGACTATATTATATGACCCTAAAAGACTGGTTGGACCAACACCATGCCACTTTAGAATACCATAACAAGGAATTCACTTTCTTGATATGAGGAAGGAAATCGAAGAGCATTCCAAGGAATTCCAAGGGCAATTGTTATTAGATAAATTTCAGCAATGTAGCTGAAGAAATGCTACAGGAAGGGTTGTCAAATATTTTCATTTCATATGGAGGAAGCATATAAGGATAAGGTGACAAATATGGAAGATCATGCGGTCCTAGTATATTTTGAAGATATGTTCAATGAGGTACCGGGACTACCTCCAAAGAGATATATTGATTTCTCTATTAATTTGATGCCTGAAGTAGCTCCAGTGTCAAAGACTCCTTATAGAATGAATACACTAGAGATGAGGGAGTTGCAAATGAATCTTGAAGAACTTCTAAAGAAGGGGTTTATATGCCCAAGTGTGTCACCTTGGGGTGCCCCAGTATTGTTCGTAAAGAAGAAATATGGAACAATGATACTATGTATTGATTTCAAACAATTGAATAAAGTGACTATAAAGAACAAGTATCCTCTGCAAAGGATTGATGATCTCTTCGATCAATTGAAGGATGCAAAGATATTTTCGAAGATAGATCTCAGGTCAGGATACCATCAGGTAAGGATTAAAGAGGAATATATCAGGAAGACCTCCTTCAGGACAAGGTATCATCATTATGAGTTCACAGTGGTGCCATTTGGGTTATCAAATGCACATGTTGTTTTTATGTGCTTAATGAATGGTGTTTTCAGGGAATATTTAGAAAAGTTTATCATTTATTTTTTGGATGACATCCTTTTATACTCTAAGTCAGAAGAATATAATGAGAATCATTTGAGGATGGTGTTTCAAGTGCTAAGAGAGCATCAGTTGTATGCCAAATTAAGAAAGTGATAATTTTATCAAAATTAAATTCACTACTTGGGGCATATTATTTCAAAGGATGGGATAATAGTGGATCCCGAGAATATTGAAGCCATTAGAGAATGGTTAGCTCCCAAGAATGTGAAGGAATTGATATCCTTTATGGGTCTATATGGTTACTATAGAAGGTTCATTGTAGGGTTTTCGAGAATATCTTACCCCATTACTTCCTTGCAAAGGAAGGGGAAGGAATTTCAATGGACAGAAGAATGTGAAAGAAGCTTCCAACAATTGAAGCAACTGTTAACCAGTGCCCCAATTCTAAAGATTGCAGATCTGAATGAGGATTACGTGGTTTTCACAGATGCATGTAAAGAAGGAATAGGAGGATTCCTTAGCCATAATGGGTTTGTAATATGTTATGAGTCCAAAAAATTGAAAGATCATGAAAGGCTCTATGCCACTCATGATTTGGAGTTGGAAACCATTGTAGATGCTCTAAAAAAATGGATACATTACCTCATGGGAAAGAGGTTTGAGCTTAGCAGAGACCATCATGGTATGAAGTATTTGTTTGATGCACCTACACTGAATGTCAGGCATAGAATATGGTTTGAATTCCTCTGTGAATATGACCTTGATATCAAGCATATCAAAGGAAAGGAGAACCAAGTGCGTGATGCACTCAGCAAGACAGTGCATGAGTTGCATGCTACAACCATCATCATGTATCAGACTGATCTTCAAGTCATAATCGTTGAGGCTATAAAAGATGATTCACAATACATGCAATTGGTAGAAAAGTTAGAGCAGGGTAAAATGCAACAAAAAATTGAGCAGTATGTATTGGGAATTGATGGAATTCTCTAGTACAGAAAAAGAGTTTATGTACCCAACTCTTCTGAATTAAAGAGTTTTATTTTAAAATAAATGCACAATGTACCTTATGCAGGGCACCCAGGATATCAAAAAACAATTTTAGTAGTCAAAAGCCAATATTATTGGCCAGGCATGAAGAGGGATATTGTTGATTTTATTTCCAAATGATTGGAATGCCAAAGGGTCAAGGCTGGACATAGACACCCAGACAGTTTAATACAACCATTACCCATTCCTGAGTGGAAATGGGAGGTGGTAATAAAGGATTTCATCACGAGATTTCCCAGAACAAGCAAGCAACATGATGAAATCATTGTAGTGTTGGCCAAGATTACTAAATCTTCCCATTTCATTCCTATGAAGACTAATCATAAGGGAATTAATGTTTTTGATATTTATATGAGGGAAGTAGCATGCTTTCATGGTGTACCAAATACAATTGTGTTGGATAGAGACCTAAATTTTACATCCAAATTCTGGAAGGGGTTATTTAAATGGTTCAAAATGAATCTGAACAGAAGATATGCTAAGAATGTATGTGATGGACAAACCATATAAATGGGAATATTATCTACACCTGGTAGAATTCACCTACAAAATGGGTATCAAGCATCCCTGATGATGATCCTATTTGAGGCACTTTATGGAAGAAAGGGAAACACCCCAATAAGTTGGGATAACCTAGTTTATAGGGTAATGGTTGGGATAGAGTTGCTCAAGGAAATGGAAGAAAAAATTCTAAAGATTAAGCATAATTTGAAGGTGTCCCAAGACAGGAAGAAAAGTTACGCCGATAAAAACAAAAATCACAAAGAGTTTAAATTAGGGGATCATGTATTCCTGACAGTGAAGGCCAACAAAAGCTCCCTGAAGTTGGGAAATTATTCAAAGTTGGCAGCACGTTATTGTGGACCATTTGAAATCCTAGAGAGGATTGGTCTAGTAGCATATAGTCTTGCATTGTATACATGCATGTCTATACATAATGTATTTCATGTGCCATTGCTTAAGAAATATGTACCTGATGCTAATCATGTTATTGATTGGAATGTGATTAAGGTGGAGTAGGAAAGCACTTTTCAGGTCCATATAGTGCATATACTGAATCAAAAAAGAAAGAAGCTCCATAATGGATCCATAGGTCTTGTAAAAGTCTAGTGGACAGGGTACGGTCCTGAGGACGCAACATGGGAGAATGAAGATTCTATGTGGGCAGAATACCCGCATCGTTTTGAAGATTTTGGAAATCTTGTTGTTGTTGTGTAAGTAAGTTGCACTGGGGACAGTGAAAAAAATAAGGGGAGGGTATTGTAACACCGCAAGGTAGAGCCCCTGATGATTTATAACTATGTTTATAAGCTGGTGAGCCAAGTTTTTATAAGCTGAAGACTATATGTTATTAAGTCAAAGAGCCTAGATTATTAAGGCCATGAGCCTGATTTTTGTATATGTAAATGCACATATCATTAATAAAATTACACTGCTTCATGTAGACCAACCATGAAGAAAGAGTTATGGGGGACTAAATTCCACTAGGTAGGGTAAGGGAGGGTGATAAGTGTCTAGGCATGGGGGCTAAGCTAGAGGAATTACCTCTAGAGGAATAATATTTCATTATTATTTCCCAAAGGCTATGGTTAACATAAGTCATGTTATCCTAAGTTCCTAGAAGGGGGAATGAGTTCTAAGTGGAAGCTCATGCGACTACAGGAATATAGGTGTCAACCTCGGTGCATGTAGTTATAACTGGGAAATTTAGCCCATTGGGGGGTTCATGCTCCCCATTCTCACAACCCTCATTGTTGGTAAGTCTGTCGGCTACTTGAATCATTGTTGACTCATGAACCAAGTCATTAGCTCCATCAATGATCTTTGAACAAGAACGCACTATGGAAACCTGCATTCATAATTGAGGTATCCTGTGTATCTCATGTGAAGTATGACACACCCTCTACCTTTCTTGAGCCATACCATGCCTTAACGGTTTTTTGTTACATCCCATGTAGTTCCTTAACTGAGCATGGCTTTTTTCCATCATCTGTTATATACTGAGCTTGTTGTTTCCATCACCCTTACTGGAGTTGACTTAGAAGCTAGACTGAAGAAGTAAGTTTTCAGGCCCATAATTTGAAGAGGTGGGTTGTCATGGCCATGGAATAAAGAAGTAGGTTGTCAGTCCTGCAAGAAAATCTCTCGAGGTGAGAGAGGTTGTTGGGGAAGTGAATTCCCAGAGGGAGCCCAACTCCAACTATAATTCTTGGAGAGTTCTTGTCCAGCTTATTGTTGAAGCCTTGAAAGGGAAGTAAGGCAACTAAAGTATCGTTGAGCACAGAAGGGGCACACTTCTTGGGGTGGGATAGGCATGTGGGGAAGGAGAGGTTGTAGGTTGTTAGTGTGATATGACCCTCAGGAATAATCCTTCATATTGACCTGTGTGACTTTCTTATTGCCCTTGCCAAGCCTAGGAATCCATTTCTTGGTGGAGTTTAGTCCCAGATTCGGGGTGACCCACCGCTGAGCATGATGAGCAGCACAGTCTAAGGCTGGGAGGTTCGTGGAAGGTCTACATGCAGTTTGGTGGTCACCTATTGAAATATAAGCGCCAAATATCTATTAATTATATGTTGTGTAATTGTACATGTTTTATAATTGATGAGTAATGCCTGAATATTTCATATATGTTGTGTGTGTAGGCTTACTATTATTTCCGCATTAATATTTGTATATCTGAATATGTTGTCTGTATGTTTTATTTTTATTTCTGCATGAATAATGTCCTGAACATAATGGTATAGTTGTTAATGTGCACTAGTTAGTTATTCATATAAATATACATAATGGTATCAGAGCTAAGTGAAACACTGAAGAAGTGGTGTTCCCTGACATAGTTTGATGTACGGGGAAGTGAAATCTCTAGGAGGAGATCGCAGTTCCATAAGTGGAGGCACTCACAAGAAACGCTGCACATGTATAGGAAAAAGGAAATGACCTCGCAAACAAGTTCCACATCCTGGCAGAGGTTGTTTAGGGAGCACACACTTTCTATTTGGATCAATATGAGCCACATGTCATTGTTGGGTGCATGTTGGGAGCAAGCCTATTTTGGGAAGGTAAATCCTAATTTTGGGAAAATAACAACTAGAAAGAAAATCAACACAGGTGAGGGAAAGCCACATGCAAAGGAGGAAAGAATGCAAGGTGCGTAGGCAGGAAAACCTAACCATGTTAGGGTTAGGGTTTTGGAAAGAGGGGATAATAGATAATAAGATTGTAAATTAGTATAAATAAGAACCTAGAACCTAGGAGGTCTAGGTTGGGGTTCTAATTTGTTGGTTTTGAATTGTAAGAGACTGTTGTGTTTTTGGGACTATTGACAAGACTCCAAAATAATTCTGATACAATTTTGTAAGTTGTTGAGCTATAGAAAGGGAAAGTAGTTAGATCTTGAAGGTTAGATCATAGGCTAAGGATCCTCGTGTGATCTAATCCACCTCACATAGGTTGTGGAACCTTGTTTCATGATTGTATGATCAGAACTCTAGTGCACACAACTCCATATATTATAGAAATCTAAATAAAAGAGACTAAGAAGCTAGATTTTTTGGATGTAGCCCAGGAGGGGGTGAACCATGGTAAATCTTGGGTTATGTTTATTGTTTATTGCAAATTTATCTTCTGTCAATAATTAGATTATGAATGGATGAATGTGTTATCACATGAAGTTGTCACATGTCAATTTTCTCCTTAGGTTTTAAATTTTACCCATTAGTCTTTTTAAGTTTGTTTTAATTTTCCTTTTATGATTTTATTAGGTTATTCTAAACAAATAAAGGCTTGGGACTTGGTTTACATTTTGACCCACACCTATGGTTTATATCCTAGGTTCAATTTTTGGTTTATATCCTTGACTCATCACTTGACTTGACAGCTAGCACTATAAACTCCATGACTATACAAACCTGACAAGCCACTCTATCCATTCATATACTTGATCCTCTCCACTCTGTCCCTTTTCCCATTAAGGAGTCAAATCAAACTTTGTAAAGTGCGATGCCAACTCACCAGGAATTTTTGTAGTGCATCTTTGTATAGTCTGAGTCTTTACCATCATTCACCATTATGGATATGATGTCATGTCTTTTATTGTTTTTAGAACCCTTGTCTTCAAAAGGAATATTGTGATTTGGTCATTTATGAAAATTCTAACTATTTACCAAATTTGAAATCCTACTCCTAGCTCAGCGCTGCTGAAACTACTACTCTAGATAGAGTTGTGGATTGTACTATAGAATTAATTGTCCGAGGTGAATTGGAGACTAAGGTGGTTGAAAACAACTCCACACTTGTTGTAGATTATCCATTATCAAGCTATGACATCCAGGTACTTCTTGAGCCATCCAACTCCGTTGAAGATCATTAAAATGTTTTTTCTAATCTATTGGTATAACCTGGTGCTGCAAACTACAAATTCTCCCATATACCATCTCCTTTACCTCTTTTTCCACACACTTTGAGCCATTTTCATAATGACATCTCACTCCACTGGAACTGAGCCAGTTTTCTTCATAGTTTTGAATTCCTATTTATCATGTTGGATCATGTTGTCCACACTGCGCTATAGAAACCACTGCTAAACTACACTACATATCCCCTAATCTAGCGCTACAAATTCCCTATCAAACCATTGTTATATTCTACGCTCACAAATCCAGCATTAGCTTTCCTTTTTTTAGTGTGTCTTCCTATATTTTCATCTCACAGTCTCTTTGCAGTGAAGAGTTTAGGATCCCTTTCTTTTTAAAGTTTTGATGACCCTGTATGGTGGCTTGATAACAGTCTAAAACTTGAACAACATAGTCTCCCCACATATCATTTCTCAGAGGATATGTTTCTCCATTTTTAGCCATCAAACTAGTATCATGTTAATTCAGGAGTGATTTGGAAGAAAGACCTAAAATACCAATTAAGGATCACCTTCAAATATTAAAAGAACTTTTCCCTTGTTGGGTTTCCTTACCTCTCATAGCATTATAGTTTTTGACCCCCTGCTTCTATCCATGGATACACCATAATAGAAGAAATATCACAACGGTGGGAGTGTGGTCAGGACTGACCCTTCTCACATGCAACTATTTGATGTTGAGCCTATTATCATGGAGGTTTTCCAAAGGGTTGATTGTTTATCTTTCTATCAAAACATGCAGAGGGGACACCCTAAAGTAGCAAGGCATTTTGCTTTAAACTTTGATGGCACTAAGACCAAGGTAGGAACCCATGAGTTGGAGGTATCCGAGGCCACTATTTCAACAACCACTAAGATAACCAACACTAGTGAGAGGTGGTTCAAATATATCACCCTTAATGCATCTTTTTCTAAGGATTTCCTCAAACCAGACTATCAAAAAGACAATTTTTCTAGGGGAGTTCCTAGGAGCCACCTAGTTGAGGGTTTTGATAAAATGTTGAAGATTATTCAGAGGTATTTTACATGTGAGGGAATATTTAACATGATATACTAGTATCACATTAGTCTCTTGCTTCATTTCATAGGAAAGGATTTAATGAATATCCCTTTTTTATTTATTCAAAAGTATGAGAAATATGGTTGATAGGGTCTAATTCAAGTCCAAGGTTGTGGAAACTAGTGTTTTCCACTCTAGGTTGATCAGGATGCTGGTTATGGAAGAGTTGAAGAAAATAAACCTTTCTTTGTAACAATTCATTGTATCTCCCAATCTGAAGCTAGATATAGCCTGCACCTCTCAATCCAGGATGCAGAGCCCTTTTCCATCTAGTAGTGTTTCCCAAGTAGAAACAAGTAAGAAGAGAAAGAGAAAACCTACTACCCAAGACAAATAAACTCTTAAGGAAGTTGAATAGGAAGAGAGGGATTTACATCACTCCACACAAAGATAATTTTCACCTCATCCTGCACCTGAACTGGAAGAAGTTCGTTCATCAACAAAAACCACATCCAAGAAGGGGATAAAATTGTATTTTCCTTCATCTGTTGAAGTAGCTAATACCAGACTTAGGAGGTATTTCACTAGTTCATCATCCCACAAGGAATCTGTTGAAACATAAGTCATACTCAAATCTTCAATCCCAAAGAAATTTAAAAGTAAAAGTGACACAGTTGGGAAGCCTATTGAGGTTGTGACCAAAACCTATGTTCAAATGAAAGAAAAAGGTAAGGGGGAAGCTATTGAGAATCCTATTGAAGTCATAAACATCATCTCTCCCCCTAATAATCCCACTTTCAAGAGATTGATTAGACAACTCAGGGATGCTAGAAAAGAATTTTCTTGTTTGAAGGAAGAAAGTTTGACTGAGAGAAGGAAGATGAAGGATCTCATGGACATGTATAATGAAACCCTTGATATGGATAGGTTTCCAACAAGAATATTCTTGCCTCTCCATAGGAAAAATAAAACTCTGTATAGGAAAAATGGAAGCATTTAGTCCCAAAACAAAAAATATCAAAGAGTAATTGTAGCCCTTCAAAGATGATCTATCCCAGAGGAACTTAAATGTTCTAGCACAATATGCAATAGAAAGAAATGCCATTGCATTAGAGAGGAGTTCCCATGGAAAATAAAGAGATGTTGTTGTGAAAGGGGGAAGTTCTCCTACAACAAGGAGGAGTTCCATATTGAGAAGGTAAATGGAGAATATGACAGATCCTTTTTTGGTGGTGATTACTTTTTGCCAACTTGAACTGTTAAGGGAAATATTATATTATCACTTATTGGAGGAATATAGAGGCTCATAATTTATCTACTAAGGATTTTTGTGTTTTTGAGGATTCGTTGCATAACACAGGAAAAAAACAGAGATTTCATAGTGTTTGGCACTATAGAATTGTCTACATAGACTATTTTGTAGTTGTGTTACCAAAGGCACTATAGAATCACCTAGCCAGACACAAAAAATGCGCTACAGAATCTGCAGAGCAGTTTTACAAATGCATGCTACGGAATTTGCAGAGCAATTTTATAGGAGGGAGATACAAAATATTCTGCTGAATGTGTTATAGAATCAGTTGCATAACAATTTTAAAGAGGTGGGCACTACAAATTTTGCTACCAGTTGCACTATGAAATGGTTCTATGAACTAACCGTTACAGTCAACAGTTTTGAATTCAATGCTTCTTCTTGGCTTTGATGATTTGGAGGGAAACAAGGATCAACAGGTGGAAGTTGGATTTCAACATACAGACTTGGAGGACACATGGGACTAGAGAATATGTGCCTAAGAAAAAATAAAGCATGTCATTCATATCTTGTTAGAGTTGTTTCCAACAAGCTTCTTGATTTTAGCAGTTTGTTAGATCTACTTGTACAAATGTTAGATTAGTATCTTTTTGTGGAGAATCCTAGGATAGGAAGGCCATCTCACACCTCTAGTTGTTGTCTACTGGTTTGGTTATAAATAAATCATATGAATGATATGTTGGGTTCGAATGGTTGAGAAAATCTCCCTATTTTGTAATATTTTGACTAAACGGAGTTGTTCTCTGGTTATGTATGAGAGCTGAGATATTTTCATTAATAGAAGTCAGCCTCTTTTCATCATCTTATTTATTCTTACTATGAAATGCTCATGATTGGATGATCCATATGAGATGTTGTGGTTTTGTTATAATGGATGTTTGATTATAATGTTGCTATGAATGTTTTTCAGTCTTTTAAACTTTAAGTTCAAGAAGTTTTTGTGACTGGGTTTTTCTTCACCTAGATACTTGAAGGCCTGATGCTTATAGCAGACTTATCCACCTTCCTCACTAAGTCTTCCTTATTTTCACCTTTATCCTTAAACCACTAACTGAAGATAATAAAAACCTCATTTTCTTATGCATGCTAACCCATATTTATGTGTTAAAACATTCTTATGCTGAGTTTTGTCGTTTTGAACTTTAATCATTAATTTATATTTACAAACCTTTTGATGGGTGTTTAAATTTTCCTCTTGCAATCTGAGGGTTAATATCAGTGCTAGCATTCTTGGCATCATTTTTGGGGAACGAATTGAAGACATTTACTTGGGATTGAATGACAAAGAAATAATGATTCTGAAGGTGCATTAGAAATCGGTACATTGAAGATTGCAACCTGCACTTGGCGATTCCACTATTTCAGTTGTGGCTCCCAAACAAAGACACACGAGGTCTACTCCACATATACCTCTGGAAAGACTTGAATCTGACCCAAAGAAGATTATCAATAAAGGAAAATCTTGTCAAGAATGATTTTTCAGTTATTGTACTAGGTACTTCTGGTCATTTGCATGATTCTACTTTGAAAACTCCAATAGCTATATCCAATTCTCCTTTTCTACCCCCTGCTGAAGTTTCTAGAAATTTTGATTTTGAAAATTTTCCTATTGAATACTCTTCTTTTAGACCCAAATTGAAAGAACACATTTTGAAAACCTTTCCTCTCCTGATTTTATAATATTTTTTAGACTTGAGAGATTAGAATATTTTCCTACTTTAGGCCTTCCTACTCCTCTTCCTATCAAAGTTGTTGTGACTAAAGAGGAGGAAACCTATTTTCCCTTGGACCCTATACCATCTTCCTCCAAGACTCAACCTCTTCCTCTGAAAACTAAAACCTCTCCATCCAAGATCCCTCTTTCTCCTAAAATTCAAGATGTAGTTGTACCTATCAAAACTCCATATCCCCCTTGTTCTCCTACAGTTCACAACCTAATGGTAGGTGCTAATATTCCTAGAAATAGGATGGATGCCATAGTGGTTGCTAGGTATGCCCCTCTTATTTTACCTCATCTTATGAATGCTCTCCAAGTTGGATACTAACTTAAGTACATTCCAAAGTTCACAGGGGAGGAAGACATAATTTCAGAAGAACACCTTGTATATTTTTATAGTTATGTAGATAATATTAACATGAAGAATGAGGATGTATGGATGAGGGTATTTATACAGATCCTTTATGGTGAGTCTAGAAAATGGTTTAGGGTTTTTACTTTTGGATCTATTGCTGGGATTGAAGCTTTGGATGATTCTTTCTTAAGACATCGGGGGAATAAAAAGGATTTATTTTATTATATTATAGAATTTGGGTCACTTAAGAGGAAAGAGCGGGAATTTGTTTCAGACTTCCCAAAAAGATTTAATAAAGTGTACAAAAATATTCCCACTGAAATAAATCCTACATAAACCTATTCCAAGATTATGTATGTCTGTTATTTTGACACTGAGTTTTTCATCCTATTGAGAGAAATACGATCTACCTCTCTAGCTCATATGCAATATGCAGTTTTGGAAGTAGAATATAACATACTGGAAGTTGAAAAACTTAGGGGAAAATATGATAGAGACAAAAGGAAAGGTAGGTGTTAACGATCTGTAATTTGCCTAAGGCTGTGGAGGCAATCACAAAGGTAACCTCGAACCACTTGGAGTCTTGGATCTATCCCTCCAAGACTCAGAGAGGGCTCTCTCTATATGATTTAGCTATGTTTCCAATTTGAAATATTAGGCTAGGTAAAGAAATAGGTCGGTTTTGTTGTCAAAGTGTTTTTCGAATTGGTTGAGACAGTCTACGCATCCATTGGGCTATGGGGTCTGTATTTTAATCAAATATGAGATCCAAACTAGAAACGTAAAGGGAAAAATTTCACAAGGCGAGATAATATAATCATTGGATTCTTTAATAGCATAAATAATGAGTAGCAGAAAAGATGAGAGAGATAATTTCAAAAAAGAAGCAGTTAAGAATTTCTTTATTGAAAACACGTGAAGATAAAACACTAAAATCTTTCGAGTCAGAAACAGGGTATACGAGATAAATCCTGCAACGTTCGTTACTCTTAAAGATTAGATTTAGAAAAGTATGATAATAAAGAGAGAATAAGATTCAACTTAGAGAAAAAAACATCACTAGTGAATACACGCAAGAATCCTGTAAAAGTACCTCCTTTTTATTAATGGAAGATCTCTTCAAAAATTTTACAATCTGATAGCGTCAGGGTGTGATGATCAACAACCACCAATACTTCGAAAGATGAAGTATTTATAACTCAAATTACAAACGATCCTATCATTAATGATCAGGATGTGCTAAATCTATTTTTAGCCTAACTAACTTAACAAATTTCCTAAATCTAGGAACTGCTTGATGATGTGGTGTAACTTCACGCTGATTTCTGGGTGGGTCGTTGATGAAGCCTCTGCACGACCTCATCTGACTGGAAAAATGACTGGACTAGGACAACTCATCTACTAATCAATTAGATCACAGAGATCCTCCCATCTGATATGACTGGGCACGTTGACTTTGAGTAGTCTTCGACACACTTCGTCCATTTCTGTGTACTTGGCGAAGGTAGGATTGGTGAGGAAAATGTATCGAATCTCAAGTTGGATACTGATGTCCCACTGAAGAGCATATAAAAATGCCTTGTCGGTGATGCTCCCTTGAATTCCTGCAAACTTTGAGCTGTCCTTAGCCACATTGGCCAATCTCTTCTTGTAGTCTGGGAGTGTCATCAATTTATCATTGATTATCTTTAGACCAAGGAGACCTTTCTTCTGTAGAGCCTCAATCTTACTAAAGAATCTTTGTACCCCTAGGTCCATGGCCTGAACCTTTTCTTCCAGCCGAAGCATTAATCCTCTCTTGGTCAAAACTCCTTTGACCTCAAGGATGGTCTCTGTTCTGTCTTCAATTTTCAGCTCTTCCAGTTCTTCCCTGGTCTTAAAATTGAGGAACTTGATGATCTCGTTCGCCTTTGTTGGCATGTCTCCCAATTCTACTCTGATCTTCTCGATGGCCTATTTTCTTCTCTGTACCAATTCATTCTGCTCAAACATGATTTGGATCATGGGCCATATATCGTTCATGGACTTAGTGATGTATGTCTATACACTCTCTTTAACCTCAACCAAAGTCTTTCCTGCCACTATTTGCTTCCGGAGCTGCTATAGCTCCTGCTTGAGATGCTCTGTCACCTGCTTTTCCTTGAAGAGGCTGGTTTGGAAGGAAGATTTGAGTTCTTGAAGGTTCTCAATCTCCTTTTTTAGCTTGCTGATCTTTGTTTCCTGTAGGTTCATCTTTTCCATGGACTTAGCCAGGTCGGCTGTCTTCTCCTGGGATGTCAATGGAGTCGCGGATGGGACTTCTGTCACTGATGTTGTGCTCACTCCTAAAATTGGAATAGAACTCAATGGAATGACTTCCATTGGCTTCAGTTGTTCTTTCTCTTTCACCAGTTTCTCCATCTCAGCTTCCATTTCCTTAAGCTGTGCGTTCTGATCCATGAGCAGCTTGAGCATTTCATCCTTCTCTCCTTCTTTCTCTGCTATCTCCTTCGCCTGTGAATCCTCTGTGGGTGGGAGCTTCAATTGTTTCCTCAAAGATCCTATGTCAGCATTCTTCTTCTTTATCATTTCCTCAGCAACTTTCACGTTTGAAGGATCATAACCGATCTTGAGGACCAGCTCCTCCAAAGTCTTGATCCTATTGTCCTTTGCAAAGGATGATATCTTCTCCAACTTGAGTTGTGTTTGAACATTGTTCAGGGACACCTTCAATTTGGACACAGAAGTAGAAGCATGCGCCAATGTATAGAAGACCATTTCCCCCGTCTGCTTGTGTAGATCCATCTAATTAGCTGGATGCACGTCCTTCGTCTGGAATTTGAAGGTGGCCCTCTTGTAGTCAGTGATCACCTTTGGATCTGGTACCTGTGCCTGGAGGAATTCCATATGCATTCTGCCCTTCTCGGTGTCGAATGTCGATAGCAACCTATGTTGCACAGTCGATGTCTGCTTCTAGAACTGGGGGCAAGTACTGATGGTCAGGGTCTGGTTCCTTTTCTTGATCAACTCATATTTTTCAAAAATACTTAGTTTCAGTGCCACCTTGCATGGCTGGGTGGTCAATGGAGTATCTGTAGATTTTTTCGGCAATGTTGAGGTTATGCCCTTATGGAGGCTTGAACCGAAGGGTGGAATACCAACTTTGGTCACGGTGGTAGAAGGGGCTTCCTTTTCCCCAGTCAGGCCAGGAACTACATAAGTCTTAGGCCTCTTGGTATGCAGCTAGAATTCCTCGGACGATACTTCAGTTATAGGCAAAGATAAATCCTACCTAGGCATCTTCTCCTTTGGGACCTATGGCATGGTCGTTTGCGACACAGTGGCTGATGGATCCTGCTATTCTACTTCGACCAATGTGTTAGGCTCCCACATCGTCTGATTTGAGAACTTCTCAACTTCAGGCCTGGACTCATGAACATATGGGATTTTTTTGTTCTTCACCCTCATCTTTGAGATGATCCCACATGGATCATAATGCCATGGGAAGCTCATGGAGAAATTCATTTCCCTTAGCATCCTGTCTGCTTCTTCCCCAGTGCCCCGATTGTTGCATATGAAGGAGCCAATCTGCCCCTTGATTCTAAGCCGCTACTTTTTCTTCAATGACACAAAATGGATATCATCAGAATTTATTATCTGCCTTATATATTCTAGAGCAAAAATTTTGACAGGCAGATACTTGGGCAGCTTATACGGTGCCAACTCACACCCATATACTCTGATCTCGGTGTAATCTTGATACAAGTATCAATCCCTGGTCTTTTTGTTGTCCGAGAGATGCAAGATCCTCTGAAATTCATCGTTTATCCGAGGTTTAGGCCTGCCGCCTGGCATACTTACCACAGGGTGGTAGAATTGGTTGATGAACTCCTTGAAACTGAAATCAGTTGAGTTGTTCTTGAGCAAGGAGGTCCATGTTGTGACTGCCTGAGGTCTACCATCTCCATCCATATTCTGCATGGAAAAGCCAAATTTATCAACCTGGAAGAAGACGAACAAGTATGCTAGTATCGATCAGTATCTGAACATGCCTTCCATGCCAAGATTTATGAACTGTTTGTGAATATTGTCTGCCAAGAATGTGCTGAAGTCAAACTAGGTGGTGGGCTTTTCATCAGTAGAGAAGATGGATAGAAAACCAAGAATGGGTTCATCTACCCACTGATCATAATAGTATCCTAATAAAGCACAAAGGGATGAGATGACCTGGTTTCCTTTAGTCGAGAACATGGAAGATGGATAAGGAGGATTTGTGGAGGGAAATTGTGCAGATGGGGGAAGGAAAAGCTTAAATATTTGAGCTCTTTGGGGGAATGTCATTTTCTGGTATAATTCTGTAATAATTTCCAAGTTAAAGGGTGATACAGAGTCGGCTCGAGGGATTTTCATCATTTGGTCTATGGATTTGGGCATGATAAGGAAAATAATCTCCCCGGACAAGGAGACGACGAATATATTCTCGGGAATGTAGTGGGCTTGGCACTTGAGTGCATACTCCGGAAAATGGTGAATTTGAGGAAAGAGGTAAAGGGGTAAATTGGACTCCTAGAGTCTGATTTCATCACTCTGGTCCAGGAAGACCTCCTTGAGCCATGACTGAAGATCTGCGAAATCAAAATCGCATTTTGTATCTGCGATTAATCGATCTTTGTCGACCAGTGGGATCCTGTCAAGGTCGACAGGAGGCGGGAGAAACAGATTCTCCTCTCCTTCCGCTTGTTTGGATTTTGGTGCCATTTCTTCAACAGTACCTGCAAGAAAACACAATGTTAGTGGGGGTGACTGACTGTGGATGAGGGCAACTGACTGTAACGGAGGAGTAAACAATGTGAGAAAATTTCTGGTGCGATGAGTGGTAAATGGTGAGGAAAGGGAGAAAGAGGGTAGTTTTGAGTAAATGGGTGTCCGTTGGGTGCGGGAGACAGTTCAGCTGGATAACAGATAGGTTATCCAGTAATAAATGGCTGACAGATCATTTGGGATGTGAGGTGGCAGGTGATGGTGCCTGAGGGATACAGACCGGTGACGTGGTGGCTATTGATTGGAGGTAAAGGTCATAGCCAGGGGGCTTGCCACGCGCGAATGGGGGGGAAGGACTGATAGCAGTTATGGGACGTGACTATTTTGGGAAAGGTGGATGGTGACGTCTAGAGGTGACGGAGGTTTTTCAGATAGTAGGGGATGATGGAACTCGAGGCCATTAAATCGCTACCACATATAAAAAGGGACCCGCAAGAGGAAGAAAACCATTACAGACCCCC
>ML781932.1:377288-389999 GCA_009831015.1 Picea engelmannii
GTTGACGCTCCAAGATAGTCTAGCAGAGGAAGGATAGGAATGGAGGTGGAAGTAGGTTAGGGAGGAAGGATGAGTAGTAATAGTTGAGAAAGCATGGAGATCTGTCTTGTGGTGGAAGTTAATGTTTTTCCTTCAAAAAAAAATAAAAAAATGAATATTCATTATTATGTAACTAAACCAAAGTTGTTTAAAATAAAATTGTTGAACCGAATAGTAGTAATTAAGGGATTTCTCAACAACTAATCGGTTTGTTGTCTTTTATAAAAGACTAGTCTTGCTGACTAGATTGGATGCATACATAAATTACTAAAGGATGACAGTTTGATTATTAGTACATGTACGAGAATTGTATGTACTAGCTACACATGCATTTCTTGTACATATACACTAGTATGTATGAGTTTTCTTAACTTACTTACTAATAATGTCGGTTACTTGTTATGAATGTGTGAACCATGTTTCTTGTCCTTTGTACCATAAGATACCTTAACTTCGGGACGAAGTTTCTTGAAGGGTGGGTGTATGTAACGGCCCTTGATTATTAATTATAATTAATTTAATAATATAATCCTAAAAGATTAGCTAAACTATATTTATTTCTTAAAATAAAATTAACTAATTAATTATTATTAATTAGTTATTGATGAGTGTCAATGATTAAATTAAGTATTAATTAATTCATTAATAAATAAGGTAAAGAAATAAAAAGGAGGATAATAAACTTTATTGATAAATTAAGTTACGTACCCCACAAGGGATAACATATTAAATACATGAGGATAAAATAATAAAGGAGGGATAAGGGTATTAACGGCGGGGGGATAAGGGGTAATAAAGGAGTTAGGTGAGGAGGTAAATGCGGGGGGATTCGGTGAAGAAGGGATAAGGAAGGGAAGGAGTTGGAAGAGGAATCGTTCTACGGGAGTTGGCCATGGATTTTGGGGAGCTCTGAGTATTGCAGAGAGGGAGGTGAAATTTTGTGAGTGGCATTAACACAGTGGACCAGAGTTGCTGGGGGTTTTGAGCACGGAGGGCCAGGATATCCGTTGATATCCTGGGGCTAGGGAGCTACCTAGTTGGCAGGGAGGACGGTTTTGGGTAGTGTTTTGCAGTGTTTTGCAGCAGCGGTCAAGGAGACAAGCAACGGACAAAGGGAGGATTATTAGCATCAGACTTAGGTATTTATCTAAAATTTATGCATTGTTGTATTATGTTAGAAAAATTTATTATCCATAGTAAAATTTAAGTTACAGAAGTTACTGTTATAAAATTATTGTGTTATGAAATTACTATCTTAGTTTATCAAAATAAATTGATGTAAAATTAAATCCATCTATTACAAGATCCATCTTATCGGCCCGATGCACATCCTTCATCTGGAATTCGAAGGTGGCCCTCTTGTAGTTACTGATCACCTTTGGATCTGGTACCTATGCCTGGAGGAATGCCATATGTATTCTTCCCTTCTCGGTGTCGAATGTCAATAGCAACCTATGTTGCACAGTCGACGTTTGCTTCCAGAACTGGGCGCAAGTACTGTTGGTCAGGGTTTGGTTCCTTTTCTTGATCAGCTCATACTTTTCGAAAATACTCAGTTTCGGTGCCACCTTGCCTGGCTGGGTGGTCAATGGAGCATCTATAGATTTTTTTGGCAATGTTGAGGTTGTGCCCTTATGGAGGCTCAAACCGAAGGGTGGAATACCAACTTTGGTCACTGTGGTAGACGGGGCTTATTTTTCCCCAGTCGGGCCAGGAACTATAGAAGTCTTAGGCCTCTTGGTATGCAGTTGGAATTCCTCGGACGATAGTTCAGTGACAGGTGGAGATAAATCCTGCCTAGGCCTCTTCTCTTTTCGGACCTGTGGCGTGGTCGTTTGCGACAGAGTGGCCGTGGGATCCTGTTTTTATACATCGACCAATGTGTTAGGCTCCCACACTATCTGATTTGCGAACTTCTGAACTTCAGGGCTAGACACATGAACATATGGAATTTTTTTGTTCTTCACCCTCATCTCTGAGATGATCCCACATGGATCATAATGCCATGGGAATCTCATGGAGAGCTTCATTTCCCTTAGCATCCTATCTTCTTCTTCTCCAAAGCCTCGATTGTTGCATATGAAGGAGCCAATCTGTCGCTTGATTCTAAGTTGTTTCTTTTTCTTTAATGACACAAAATGGATATCATCAGAATTTATTATCTACCTTATATATTCTAGAGAAAACATTCTGAGAAGCAGATACTTGGGCAACTTATACGGTGCCAACTCGCACCCGTATACTCTAATCTTGGTGTAATATTGATACAAGTACCAATCCATGGTCTTTGTGTTGTCCGAGAGATGCAAGATCCTCTGAACTTCATCGTTTATCCAAGGTTTGAGCCTACCACCTAGCATACTTACCATAGGGTGGTAGAATTGGTCGATGAACTCCTTGAAACTGAAATCAGTGGAGTTGTTCTTGAGCAAGGAGGTCCATGCTATGACTGCCTAAGGTATACCATCTCCATCCATATTTTGCATGGAAAAGCCAACTTTATCCGCCTGGAAGAAGACAAAAAAGTATGCTAGTATTGATGAGTATCTTAACATGCCTTCCGTGCCGAAATTCATGAACTGTTCGTGAATATTGTCTGCCAAGAATGTGTTGAAGTCAAACTGGGTGGTGGGATTTTCATCGGTAGAGAAGATGGATAGAAAACCCATAATGGGTTCATCTACCCACTGATCAGAATAGTATCCTAATAAAGCACAAAGGGATGATATGACCTGGTTTCCTTTAGTCGAGAACATGGAAGATGGATAAGGAGGATTTGTGGAGGGAAATTGAGTGGATGGGGGAAGGAAAAGCTCGATATTTGAGCTCTTTGGGGGAATGTCATTTTCTGGTATAATTCTGTAAGAATTTCCAGGTTAAAGGGTGATGCAGAGTCATCTCGGGGGATTTTCATCATCTGGTCTATGGATTCAGGCATGATGAGGAAAAGAATCTCCCCGAATGAGGAGACAACGACTCTTTGCTCGGGAATGTAGTGGGCTTGGCACTTGAGTGCGAACTCTGGAAAATGGTGAATTTGAGGAAAGAGGTAAAGGGGTGAATTGGACTCCCAAAGTCCTATTTCATCGCTCTGGTCTAGGAAGACCTCCTTGAGCCATGAATGAAGAACTGTGAAATCAAAATTTCATTTTGTATCTGCAATTAATTAGTCTTTGTCGACCAGTGGGATCCTCTCAAGGTCGACAGGAGGCAGGAGAAACAGATTCTCCTCTCCTTTCACTTGTTTGTATTTTGGCGCCATTTCTGCAATAGTACCTGCAAGAAAACAGAACGTTAGTGGGGGCGACTGACTGTGGATGAGGGAAATTGACTGTGTTGGTGTCAGAAGTCACTCCTGGATTGCTTGCAAGAGCAGAGCCTGACACCCATCAGTTTAATGTCACGATTTGTTTGAAAGGGGTTATCAAATGGAAGCAAACTTGGAACAATCGTCTCAATTTAGAAACTAGGCTAGGCATGCATGAACGGGTGAGGTCTTGATAAACTTCAAACAGTGAGTTTCAATAAAGGGTGAGTAGGGGGAAGACTTCTTGAGAAGGGCGCAAGGGTCCATTGTAGGCATCAAGCTTCTAATAGACTGTGAGAGAAGGCATCTAAAAACAAGATCTTCTTGCTTCCAAATGCAGGAAACCAGAGAAAATAACAATGCAACAACAAATCATTTATCATAACATAACTGTGTTAATCCATGCGAAGCATTCGATCATGAACTCTCCAGCAAAAGATGAAACATAGATGGAAAAGGAAAACTGTCTGTTATAAACCAAGAAGTCTCAAACACTGATACATAACCCAGAAAGCTAGAATGTTTACTGAAACTTTAGAGTCGGGAGCTTAGCTCTACCATCGATAGATACAAAAATGGCGAAAATGCCTACATATACTCAAAACAATCAACAGCAGTGGAACCAAGACAATGCATTGAAAGATTTGCATCTGCATGGCTTCTGACAGTCAACCTCTGAAGGGTCGTGCAACTTAAGTCAGACGCAATCTAATTCTTTGACAGTTCCAACGGCGAATCGACGTGCCTTTAATTCATGGTCGTGCTTTCCCATTATGGAGGAGGCGATATCTAACTACCACCAATCGCTTCAATAAATGCTTCATCGGGATTGAGGATGGCCCGACCAACTCGGCACTCTCGGGACGTGGAGGACCTCACACGCTGCCACCTGGAATAACTGAATGGCTCAAAGGATATGCATGGGGGGCCAGCACGGAAGGTGGGGGGTATGGGAATGGAGTGATGGGGCTGAAACTGTGAGGACGCGAAAGAAGTGGCGATGCGTGAGAAGGGTTTCAAGGGAGACACATGGCAAAAGACGATAAGAGGAGGAGGCAGGGAAGCATATGTGATGGACACCTTTTAGTGGGAGGATGACGTGGAGGGAAGGAGACGCATGGCAGATGGTGTGTGGATGATGAGAAGGAAGGAAGACCATGTGGACCATAGAGGGGAGGTAGATGGATGACACATGACAGTAGAAGAAAGGCGGTTGGAAGGTGACATGATGGGAGAAGGGTCCACGTACGCTTAAGCACAGAGCAGTTGAGGATGATGTGGATCGTGCGAGCATCGTTTATCTGGGTGCTAAGATCTCAGCCGTCGGAAAGCTGTGAGCCTGATTCTGGACCACCCCCCCCCCTCCGCTTAAAGGTAGAAAGGCAGGGGGGGTCCGGAATTGCCTTCATCGCCGTTGATCCGAGTGTGCAGATCTGGGCCGTCGAAGAGGTGTGCCCCGTATTCCAGACCCCCCCCCTCCGCTTAAAGGTAGAAAGGCGGGGGGGGTCCGGAATCACACCTACGCCATTGATCCGGGTGCCGTGATCCTAGCCTTCCAGACTTGTATTTCATTTAATCATGGGCACATTAGCACCCAAACTTAGGACAAGTGGGTTTTTAACCCATTCCTTTGCATTCTAACCCCCTTACAAGAAATATCTCTAACATCTGGTTCCATGGGGGATAGAGTCGTCCCTGTGATGCTCTAAGAACTCATTTGCAGATTCAGTGCCTTTGTTGTTGGGCTATGGAGTCATTTATTAGTCTGAAAAACAAAAACAGAAACAATATGTACAAAATGAAACAAAAAGAGCCAAATGTGCCTCACAAAAAACACTTTTTCAAGAAATGCCCATTCACTGGGCCATTAAAAACTTCTTCGCCTTCTAGATCCTGCAGCCTGTAAGTGTTGTTTGAACAGGCTTCAAGGATCCTGAAAGGCCCCACCTAGAGGGCGTCAAATTTACTGTGTTTGCCCTTATCTTGCCTGGGTGCGTCCCACTTGAATACAAGGTCACCCTGCTTGAATTATTTCTTTTTGCTCTTCCTGTCAAAATCCTTCTTGATCTTCTACTGGTTATTGTAGGCCCTGTCTATGACCTATTCTCTGATCTACTGCACTTCCACCATCTGGTGAATTCTTCTGATCACATGGTTAGGCTCTCCTTCAAGGTCCTGGAGGAAATTTGCCACATGTAAGGCAAGTTGAGTGGGGAAAACGACCTCGATTCCATAAACAAGTTGGAAAGGAGAGATACCCAGGGACTTCTTGGTTGTCACCCGATCAACCCAGAGAGAAAATTTGATCTTTGAGTCCCAGGCCCTATGATTGTCCTCCAGCAGCTTTTTGATGAGCTTGATCAGGATTTTATTGGAGGACTCTGCCAGTCCGTTTCCTTGAGGGTAGTATGGAGTGGAGTGAACCAGTGAAATCCCAAACTGTTCACAAAATTTGATCAGAGGCTCAGACCTGAAGGGGGAGGCATTGTCAGTGACAATCTTGCTTGGGAAACCAAATCTAGATATGATGTCTTCCAAGAGGCTGATGATTACTTTGTGATAAGTGCTCCTGGTGGGGACAACCTCTATCCACTTGGTGAAATAATCAGTCGCAGTGAGGATCTATCTGTGCTGGCCACTTGAGGGAGGGTGAATCTCTCCGATGAAATCCAATCCCCACTGCTGAAAGGGTGTCGAAACTACTACAGGTTTTAATGGCAGAGATTTGAGTTGCTACTTACCTGAGAACTTCTGGCATTTAATGCAAGCCCTGACTTCCCTGCAGACATCAGTAAGCAAAGTAGGCCAGTAATACCTAGCCCGGAGGATTTTGTGGGCTGTGGTCTTCCAAAAATGATGACCTCCGCAGAGACTACTATGAAAATCAAACATCACCTTCTGGGCTTGCAGCAGGTTCAGACACCTTAATAGTATCCCCAGAGGGTCTCTCCAATACAAGGCTCAGTCAATGAGACAATATCTGACCGCTTTGAGCTTCAACACTCTAGCCCTACTCTTTCCTAATTCGTCAGGGGGCTTTAATTCTTGAAGGAAATACAAGATGTCCTTGTACCAGGGACATGATGCTAGGGGTATAATGATCTGAGAATTCCTGCTAGATGACTCAGCTTGCTCATTGATGAAGTTAATCCCCAGAGTCTTTCAATTGGATTTAACCAGCAGTTTGGCCAAACCTTGCCCCTTTATCAACTTGGTGGGCTTAATCTCTAAGTCAAATTCCAGGATCTTGGCGATCCATTTACCCCTTCTCCCGTCAATGTCAAGCTGTGTAAGAATTTCCTTCACAGAGGGTGAAGGGACATATGTAGTGACCTTTGAGTGCAAGACATAGATCCTGAAATCTTTGAGAGCTTTCACTAATGCATAGGCCTGCTTCTCCATAATATCATACCTAAGTTCAACATCTCTCAACGCCCTACTATAGAAAGCAATAGGTTTCTCTCATCCTGGATCGTTTTTCTGCAACAAGACTGATGCTACTGAGTAATCAGAAGCAAATGAGAAAATCAGGAAATCTTTAGAATAATCAGGACTGATTAGCACAGGTTCCTCAATCAGTGCCTTTTTTATTTGCGCAAAATATTCCCTGGGTTCAGCAGTCCATTTTATTTCATGGCCCTTTCTGAGCATGGCTGTGATATGTTTCACCAGCTCAACGAAGTTTGAGACGAATCTCCTCAGAAAATTAATCTTCCCCAAAAATGCCTGAACTTCCTTCTTAGACCTGGGAAGTGATAGGGCCTGAATCGCTTCCACCCTACTTGGGTCAATCCTTACTCCCTCTACTGACACTATGTGACCTAACAACTTTCCCTCCTGCATAGAAAACAGTGATTTCTTGGGGTTTAAAGATAGGCCATACCTCTGACACTTCGGGAAGACTCTTTTTAAGTGGCAGTAGTGCTCTTTATCAGTCTTGGAGAAGACTATGATGTCATCCAGATATATAACCACAAACTGGTCCTTCTCCCCAATGAAGGCTATGTCCATGGCGCACTGAAACGTTGCCCCTGCATTCATCAGTCCGAAAGGCATTTTGGCATACATGAATGTGCCCCAAGGAGTGGTGAAGGTTGTTTTTTCTCTGTCTTTAGGCATGACTGATATCTGATTGTATCCAGAGAAACCATCAACCATGGATATTCTAGATGAACCGGTTACCCTCTACAGTATGTGTTCCATGTTGGGCAGGGGGTAATTGTCCTTCTTGGAGATTCTATTCAGGTTCCTGAAATCAACGCAGAGTCTGATTTCTCCACTTTTCTTTCTCACCGGGACCAAATTGGCTACCCATTCAGAATATCTCAAGGGGACAATGATCTGGGCATCCAGCAACTTCTTTACCTCTTTCTCCATGACAGGTAGAAGCATGGGGTTTATCAGTCTCAGCTTCTGCTTGAATGGGTTAGCCTCTTCTTTTAGTGGGATTTTGTGTTCGATGACTGATGTGTCATACATTTTGAGGTCTTCGTAGGTCCATGCAAACACATCAACAAACTCCTTCAACATCTTAGTATATCCGACTCTCTTCTCTTCAGTCAAACTCCTTGACAGCTTGATCAATTTAGGCTCCTCAGGTGCGCCTATGTTGCATTCAGTTGTGCCATCATCATCACCTGAAACCTTAACCTTTACTGCCACATCATTCCCGTCGAACAATCTTTCTAATGGGATTAGACCTTTAGGGATGTGATTGCTCGGTAGTTGAATGATCTGGTGATCAACAATTTTATTCACAAATTCCCCATGGTGATGGTCAAGATCTCTCGCAGTGTCGAGCTCCTCATCTATGTGCAATGCAGAAAAGTTATCAATGGATTGAAGAAACTTTTCAATCTCTTGATCATCTTCAAATACCTTCCAATGTTTGACATTGTCCAGTACAGAGGGTCTATATTTTATTTCAACATCAGACTCAACAGTGGGAAACGCAGGAACTTCGAGCACACTAGCTGTGAAAGATAAGAAGTCGGCTGGAGAATTTTCTTCCCTTGGAATGAAGGAGATGTTAAAAGCCAGGAATAAATTATTGACTAGGTCCCATACCTCATTTCTGTAATTCTTGAGTCGAGGATTCCTGGCACGATAGGCATTTTTTACCTGCTGCACGATCAGCTCTGCATCTCCAAACACAGCCATCTCTTTAATTCCCATTTCCTTGGCAGCTCTTAATCCTAGAACCAGAGCTTCATACTCTGCCACATTGTTGGTGACTTTGAATTCCAGCCTGTATGACAAAGAGATGGTCTCTTGACAAGGGGAAATGAATACTATCCCGGCACCAGCACCCATACTAGAGGAAGCGCCATCAAATAACATCCTCCAAACAGAGGTGGTTGGAGGGGGGGTCTCCTGATTAAGAATGGGATGCTTTATGATCTGTAAAGGAGCCTCAGGGGTGTGTGTGAGCTGTAGTAAACTGGAGCCTAAATCAGTGTCCAAAGCATAGATGGGATGATTGGTAGGGTTGGCTTCATCACTGATTATGTAGGCTAGTTGGGCTTCTCGGTACAGTCTCCTATGTTCCCCTCCAAAGAATAGAATGGTGGCATATGTGAGGTCCATCTGCAAGGTTCCCCCCAGTCTCTTTATCCAGGATATTGATAATAGCATGCCAAACTTAGGGGGGACATCAGCTACCACAATATCCATGACCATACTCTTCATGGGCAGCTGAAACAGGGAAACTACCAGGTCCTTGATGACTCCCAAACATTGCACCCTCCTGGAGTCGAAAGAATAGAGGTCATGATAGGCTTCGGAGACTTCCAGTCCTAATTCCTCCATGACAGTTTTGGGCATGAGGTTGTGGGAGGCCCCTGAATCCATAAGGAAATTATGCAACACTTTGTCATGTATGTTCAGGGATGTGTAGAAGGGAGGGGATGAATCATCTTGCCTTCTACCATGGGACCTAGGACAACTGCAGGCCTTTCATCTTGGAGGTTTATGGAGTCTGTGAGAGGGTATGAGGCTTTGGAATTCAACAGCTCAGAGAAGCATTTTTTGAATTCCCCATGTTTAATTAACTCAGTGAGTGGCACAGGGATTCTGATCTTTTGAATCTCATGTTCAAAATTGAAAGAAGACATAGGCTTTGGGATTTCTCTAATTTCAGGAACATGATTATGGACAATGGGGGAGAGAGGTTGAGCCTTCTTACCTCTGTGAGCATCTGCTACTTCATTAGCAGGTTTCTCCATTCTAGTGGATTTCTCTAGAACATCAGGTGCTGCTATCTTTTTGTTGGACCTCAGGTTGTATCTGCCTCGACCGTCGCCAGCTTTGTCTCCCTTGCTCAACTCATTTAGCTGGCCATCCATGAGAGACTCTTCATAAGCAATCCGAGTGAGATGAGGAAAAGGAGGAGTGACTTCTAAACAGTGTATTTTAGGCTCAGGCTCATGTGTTTCCCCTTCTTCTTCATCAGCCACACAATTTTTTTGAAAGGGAGCCTGAATTCTTTGGTCGTCTCTATCTCTTCCCCTCTCTATGTGCATAGTCGGGGGAGCCATATTATTTGGCCTTATGAAACCCCCTTTATTTTCGGTGTTCTGAGGGCCCTTATACATTTTCTTCCTTTCCACCTTTAATCTCTCCACCTCTTCTTTAAGGAAGTTCATTACTTGGGTCAGCTCTTCTACTTGAGGGTGGGGCAGTGATGGGCCAGAAGTTGAGGCTTCCGACTTTTCCCTTCTTCTGTCTGTGTCGGCCTGGATCCTCAGTATGTCAACTGCCAATATGTTGGATTCCACTTCTATAGATGCATCTTGCATCTGAGCTAAAGAGGTGTCTCTTCTTTCTCTTAACACGAGACAGAAATCGGGGTCAAATGCACCAGCATAGGAAATTTGAGCACGCACCTCTGAGGGTTTAATCTCTACAGGAATCTTGTTGTACATATTATTAAATCTTTTGGAGAAGTCTGAGACATACTCTCCTTCCATCTTCTTCAGAGACCCAAACTCCATCATGTAATACATATAATCTTTCCTGTCTCCCCACTGCCTCAGGAAGACACTATCCAGAGCCTCAATTCTAGCAATAGATCCAGGGGCCAGTCCTCTAAACCATTTTCTAACCTCACCATCCAAGCTCTAGACAAAGACTCTCATCGAGACATCTTCATTTTCAATGTTTAGGTTGTCTGCATAACTGTAAAAGGCAGCCAAGTGCTCCTCAGCAGTTATGTCTCCCTCGCCACTGAACTTGGGCATGTACTTCAAGTAGTCTCCAGCAGGGAGAGGATTCATAGGGTGTGGTAGGATTAAAGGGGCATATCTAGCAACAACTATGGCATCCATTCTATTCAGAGGGGGATTAGCACCATCCATAGGGATATTGGGTAGAGGAGAACCCGAAGGAGAATGAGTATGGATGGGAGATGTCGGAACAGAGGTTCTTGGAGGAGACAATGGAGAAAACAGAGAGAAATCCAAGGGACCTGAGTGTGCAGATGCTTCTCTCTGAGCAGTAGTAGAGATAAGAGGAGGGGTGGTGAAACTTTCAGAAGCTTGAGGTATGTGATGAGGCACGACCTCTAGGGAGGGGGGAGTGACAAGGATATCTCTTTCTGATACCAGACCAGGAGGAGAAAACTCAGCAGGAACACTCCCGAAATTTAGAAAACGGGAAATTTTGGAGGAAGGACGACTAGGAAGCTGCGAATAAGAAAATGGAGTTCTCACAGAAGGGGAGGGTGTATTACCTGTTTCAGCGATGGAAACTTCTTTTGCAGAGATCTTTCCCTTTCTATGCACCGTTTCTGCGTCAGCTTCTGGTGTAGCTAAAGGCAAGTGTGGATTAGACCTCATGTGTCTACCTCTCGAAGCCACAGTTGATAGAGCAGGTTCTTCCCAGAGGAGTCGTCGCAATGGAGTCGCCAGGTGCATAGTAGCAATCTTTAAGTTCTGATATCTAATGCACCTTCAGAATCAGTTGATCTTTGTCGTTCAATCCCAGGGAAAAATGTTCAACTTCGTCCCCGGCAACGGCGCCATAAATGTTGGCGTTAGAAGTCACTCCTGGATTGCTTGCAGGAGTAGAGCCTGACACCCATCAGTTTAATGTCACGATTTGTTTGAAAGGGGTGATCAAATGGAAGCAAACTCGGAACAGTCGCCTCAATTCAGAAACTAGGCCAGGCATGCATGAACGGGTGAGGTCTTGATAAACTTCAAACAGTGAGTTGCAATAAAGGGTGAGTAGGGGGAAGACTTCTTGAGAAGGGTGCAAGGGTCCGTTGTAGGCATCAATCTTCTAATAGACTGTGAGAGAAGGCATCTGAAAACAAGCTCTTCTTGCTTCCAAATGCAGGAAACCAGAGAAAACAACAATGCAACAACAAATCATTTATCATAACATAACTGTGTTAAATCATGCGAAGCATTCGATCATGAACTCTCCAGCAAAAGATGAAACATAGATGGAAAAGGAAAACTGTCTGTTATAAACCAAGAAGTCTCAAACACTGATACATAACCCAGAAAGCTAGAATGTTTACTGAAACTTTACAGTCGGGAGCTTAGCTCTACCATCGATAGATACAAAAATGGCGAAAACGCCTACATATACTCAGAACAATCAACAGCAGTGGAAACAAGACAATGCATTGAAAGCTTTGCATCTGCATGGCTTCTGACAGTCAACCTCTAAAGGGTCGTGCAACTTAAGTCAGACGCAATCTAATTCTTTGACAGTTCCAACGGCGAATCAACGTGCCTTTAATTCATGGCCGTGCTTTCCCATTATGGTGGAGGCGATATCTAACTACCACCAACCGCTTCAATAACTGCTTCATCGGGATTGAGGATGGCCCGGCCAACTCGGCACTCTCGGGACGTGGAGGACCTCACACATTGCCACTTGGAATAACTGACTGGCTCAAAGGATATGCGTGGGGGGCTAGCACGGAAGGTGGGGGGTATGGGAATGGAGTGATGGGACCGAAACTGTGAGGACGCGAAAGAAGTGGCGAGGCATGAGAAGGGTTTTAGGGGAGACACATGGAAAAAGATGATAAGCAGAGGAGACAGGGAAGCAGATGTGATGGACACCTTTTAGTGGGAGGATGACGTGGAGGGAAGGAGATGCGTGGCAGATGGTGTGTGGATGATGAGAAGGAAGGAAGACCATGCGAACCATAGAGGGGAGGTAGATGGATAACACATGACAGCAGGAGAAAGGCAGTTGGAAGGTGACATGACGGGAGAAGGGTCCACGTATGCTTAAGCATAGAGCAGTTGAGGATGATGTGGATCACGCGAGCGTCGTTGATCCAGGCACTAAGATCTCAGCCGTCGGAAAGCTGCGAGCCCGATTCCGGACCCCCACCCCCCCCCCCC
>ML781932.1:390049-402252 GCA_009831015.1 Picea engelmannii
GGGGGTCCGGAATTGCCTTCATCACCGTTGATCTGGGCGCGCTGATCTGGGCCATCGAAGAGGTGTGCCCTGGATTCCGGACCCCCCCCTCCGCTTAAAGGTAGAAAGGCGGGGGGGGTCGAGAATCACACCTGCGCCATTGATCCGGGCATCATGATCCTAGCCGTCCAGACTTGAGTTTCATTTAATCATGGGCGCATTAGCACTCGAACTTAGGACAAGTGGGTTTTTAACCCATTCCTTTGCATTCTAACCCCCTTACAAGAAATATCTCTAACAGACTGTAACGGAGGAGCAAACGGTGTGGAAAACTTTCTAGTGTGATGAGTGGTAAATGGTGAGGAAAGGGAGAAAGAGGGTAGTTTTGAGTAAATGGGTGTCTGTCGGGCGCGAGAGATAGGTCAGCTAGATAACGGATAGGTTATCCAGTAATAAATGGCCAACGGATCATTTGGGATGTGAGGTGGCAGGTGACGATGCCTGAGGGATACAGAATGGTGACGTGGTGGATATTTATTGGAGGTAAAGGTCATAATGAGGGGGCTTGCCACGAGCGAATGGGGGGGAAGGACTGACAGGAGTTATGGGACGTGACTATTTAGGGAAAGGTGGATGGTGATGTCTAGAGGTGATGGAGGTCTGTCAGATAGTAGGGGATGACAGGAATCGAGGCCATTAAATCGTTGCCACGTATAAAAAGAGACCCACCAGAGGAAGAAAACCATTCCGGACCCCCCCCCCCNCATATCAGTCAAGGGGGTCCAAAATACATCTTGGGTCATTGATCTGCATGCCTGCCTCTGAGCCGTAGATATTTGCACGCTTTTTATCACTCATTCTGAACCCCCCACCCTCCATCAAAGGTAGAATGGATGGGGGGGTCCGAAATACAATGTTGGTCGTAGATTTGCGCGCTCGATCCTGGTCCGTCCAGATGCACGCGGGTCTTATCAGCGATTCCAGATCCCCCCCCCCCTCCGTTAAAGGTATAACGGTCGGGGGGGGGTATGGAAAGATATGTCCACCGTAGATTTGGGTGCCACGATCATGACCATTGATATGTGCAAGGAGCATAAGTGGGGAGCGGAAAACACATGCGCTGGGGAAAAACTTAGGATAAATGCATTTTATGGGTTTTTCCAAGGTTTTTCAAGTAGACACCACCATGGGGCTTGACCAAACGATCTTTTAACCACCTGAAACATGGTGCAACATTAATCATCCAACTGGTTCTTATTGAAATGAAGCAAAAATGCAACTAACCTATATTCTAACCTAGTTTCCTATGACAGTTAACCCAGATTAGACTATTGGGTTAATAATTTATTCTACCCTGGGGCTATCTGACTAGGATTAGATAGTCTGGCCAGATTTATTCACTAATCTAACCTATACAATTTGGCTAAGATTAAACTGTTTAGCCAAACTTATTCACTACCCTATCAACATCAATTTAGAAAGAACTTGGCCATGCTTGAAAGGTATGGACCAAGTTACTATTATTGCATGGGGATTTTATTGAAATTCTTTTATGCCCTCTTTTTTTTTTTTCTTTCTTTCTTTTTCTTTTCTTTTCTTTCTTTTTTCTTATTATTTGCAGAATGAAAAATCATTTGTCAACAAAAACACTAGAGACAGATAATATCCCAGTCACTAGTTGATCCTATAACTTATAGGATGATAACAGTAGGGTTTAATCTTCAACCTCGAAATCCTTTGTTGTCCACCCTCAAGTTGATGAAATTACAAAATTGGTAAAATCACTTTCTGCTCAAATGGAGAAGTTGAAACTTGAAGGAAAAAAAAACTATCAGAAAAAACAAAATGTTGATAATATAGGTAATTTTAGAAGACCAAATAATTCCCCTCAAGTCCTCCAAAGAGATCAAATAAATAGGGATAGGGATGATCAAAATGTCCAAGTACCTATCTAAAATAACCTTGTTGCTGATGAAGAAGGAGAGGATGAAGAATCTGATCCAAACATCCATTATCTTGGCGACACCTCTTTATCTCCTCATTTAACCCAATATACATATGAAGAGTCTCTCATGGATATAGAATTAAATGAATTGAGTAAAGGGGAAAAAACCGATGAAAATACAAATAAATACAACCTAATATCAAAAAGGAAAGAGGGAAACCTTGACACTTCTGATCAACCCACTAAAACATAAAATTATGCTAAGGTTGTGGCAACTAGCAAAAAAGAAAATGATATACAAAACCCTCAAGAATTGGTTAAGAGAACTACTCCAGAAATTAAGGAAATTTTGAAATCTCCATCCTCCTTTAGCATTGATAGTGAGATTCAAAAAATTAAAATCCCTGTACCCTTTTTTAAAGATGATTAAGAATGAGGAATTCAAAAGATATATTTCCAAAATGCTGCAGACTGAACCTTCATCTAATTCCACAGATTCGGTCAACTTTCAAGATGAAAAACCAACAGTCATCCCGGGACCTTTGGTAGAAGATAGGGATGACTCTTCCCCTCCTTTCTATACATCAATAAATATTCATGATAAAGTGTTGCACAACTTCTTGATGGACTTAAGGGCATCTCATAACATCATTCATAAAACTGTCATGGATGAGCTTGGGCTAGAAATTACAAAAAAATACCATGCCCTATACTCATTTGACTCTAGTTGATCTGTAGGATCTTTTAATGACTTATGGTTGAGTTTTAATTTTGCATGCGTTAATTAACCATTTGCGAAAAATTAGTGAAAGAATGAGGAAAGAAGAGGAATTATGACAGCCATATACACATATGCAGATCTGAAATCAAATAATAGACATCAAACCATAACACGCAGATTGATAACAGAGTTCGGCACAACTTTGCCTACGTCTCTGGGCCTTTTCTCTGTGGTGGAGGCTTCTTTATTTCTGCTCAAAAGCTCAAAAGTACATCGCTGCAATGCCAAATGGCTACAAGACTTATCTGCTCATGTTCTTCCAGATCTCTAGAACCATGCAAAGAAAACGGCATGCAAAACGGACGTCCGAAGCTCCCAGAAATGGTCCGACAACGTCTCCTCCTCAAAAGCTTCTCTGCATCAAAATGGCTTTGGCTTGGATTCTCCTCAGCATAATTCTTCTCTGAATGCCCTCAAAGCTTCCCCCATGGCCTCAAACAGGCCTTGGTTATATAGTTGGGAAGGTAGTTTCTCATCTCCAACTTCCTCCAAGAAGTTAGGCTCCAAAACTACCCAATAACTCCCAAAAATGGATTAATTACATTAAAAATGAGTTAAACAATAATTAAACCCCAAAATTGGTTAAATAACCCACTTTATAACTATAAGTCAGGCCTAGCCCCTTAGCCTTGGGTGCGCGCACCTTCTACGTGGTTATATGGCTTCATATGGCCTAGCACTAGCCCAAAGGGCTAAGCGCAAGCCCTTTTCCATTGGCGCTAAACTCCTGGTCACATACAATATTGGCAAATAGCCATGGCCCAAAAATTAAACTGTTCAAACCATATTAAAACACCCCGTGCACATATAGCAACGGTCATTTGGTATACACCAAGACCACGGGCTATGGTTGAACCCCGCGCCATAACTCCGCGCTTGTGGTCGTATGAGATGGTAATATAACAATGGATATGCCCATGGGTCGGGGCTAAGCCCCAGCCCAACCCCCCTGCGCCAAAATACAATATGTAAATTTAAATAACTTTAACCCCAAATACATAATAAGACATAACATGCAGCGCGTTGGTTGTTCGGACTGTGTTAAAGCTTGGATGGAGGTGGAGGTCACCAGTTTGAATCCCGTCCGAGCCATAACAAAATTTTGCATAACCAATAAAACAATCATGGGGTGCCATGTGGCAACCCTTGACTGGGCCACATGGCATCTCTACATCTAACCGATGAATGCCACGTGTCAACCGATGATTCGTCTACGTCAACTGTCGTACTGCCTCGTCAACCTTTCCACGTCAATTGCCGCGTTAGCTTTCGTACTGTCTAGTCACCTTGCCATGTCACTCGTCATACTCCCTAGTCATCTGACATGTAAGCTGCTAACGTCATCCCGTGCCACATGTCACCTTTACAGTGGTGACACGTGTCACCTCGGGATAGGTCCAGTCGTACGCCCAAATGTCCAAATTTTCCTGACATGTGTCGTCACCTAGAGCTGCCACATGTTGTTGTATGGACCTGCCACGTGTCGTTGTACGCACCTACCACGTCAGCGTACGGACATGCCACGTCAGCGTCTATACGAACTGCACAGTCAACAATTTTTTTTTTTGCCTGTTTGACTTTTCGGACAAAATGCGATATCTTCTCCATACGGAGCTTGTTTGATAAAGTAAATATACCAACGGAATTAGGACGACGAGGCTGACACAATGGCATAGGTTTCATCACATTCCGAGCACTTTCATTTTTGAGCATTTTTCAAGCCCTGTCAGGCTTCTGGATTGGATTTCGGATCACACCTCCCCACAATAAGACCTTTTGGTCCCCAAAAGGTTACTGACCAGTCAACAAGCTCGAGATAGGCCACCCGACTTGCTCTCTGTCTCTAAACTCTGTCCTGTGCACGTGTCTCATCAAGATCAACTGTAACACAATCATGACAACTGACAGTATATTGTTAGCCATTTGAACTCTGTTACATCTTACTGAAGCTACTATCATCCATGTAGAAAACATTGCTAATGATAGCATCAAAACGACGACTGCAAATGAACTGATATACTTGAAGTATTTTCACGACATGACCTTATCCTTCGTGAGTACATGAAAAATCCTTTTGTCCTTCCTTGGACAAAGCTCTGGATTAAGCTTCCAACAACTAGCCTTTTGATGTCCACTATTGTTGCAAAACGTGCAATGAGTTTTTGGCATCCAGACCTGTTTACCCTTCTCTTTCTTCCATTGTGGACTTGAGCCGTGTTTCCTTCCTGATCGACATAGGTTTCCTGTACAAAGTTTGTCTCTTCCAACACTTGGCAACACAATGCTTAGGTGAATGACAATATGTACATGGATAAAGATTCCACAAGTTCTGGTTTACTTGATTATGATTGTTATAATCAAAAGGAGAATTAATAAAAACATGACCATTATACCTTCCATGCTAAGCTTCACTTTTCTTTGGAGACGACTTGCATTCACTACCACAACCCTGAAGTGATGCACCATTTCCTTTTGTGAAGTGTTCCTGCAATGTCTTAAGTTGGCCATTTGAAGCATTACTTGCTTTCGAAGTCTTGGAACCTATCTTGGAAGACTCTCCAAGGTCCCCTTTTCCATATCCCAATCCTAAGTATCGAGGCCTTTCCTCAACCTCAATAGGACTTACAATGCCTTGACCTCTACATCCAAGGCCCTTTCCCTCTTCATAACCCATCTTGGTTAGTATTCTCAAACCTACACCTTTTGTATGTTTTTCAAATGCACCAAAACCAACTTGATGAGAATGAGGAAAATTTGATGAGGAACCTTCACTGCATACCTCAGATATGTTTTCTGAAATAGATGTAGAAGGCACTTCCTTCAATCCTTCTTTTCCTTTGTTGTTCTTTGAAGATTTCACTTGAACCGTGCTCTTTCGTTCCAGGTAGTCTTCATACAAGACCTTCACCATCTCGGCCATGGAAAACACCGAATATCTGAACTCCTTCTCATTTTGAGAAAGTCCTCCTGTAGATGCTATTTTCTTCCCTGAGATGAGCTCTTCCCTGGATAACATGCAAAACTCAAATCCAAACATCAACTAGCTCTGATACCACTTGATCCGTAGGATCTTTTAATGACTTATGGTTGAGTTTTAATTTTGCATGCGTTAATTAACCATTTGATAAAACTTAGTGAAAGAATGAGGAAATAAGAGGAATTATGATAGCCATATACACATATGCATATCTGAAATGAAATAATAGACAGCAAACCATAACATGCATATTGATAACGGAGTTCGGCACAACTTTGCCTACGTCTCCGGGCCTTTTCTCTGTGGGGGAGGCTTCTTTATTTCTTCTCAAAATCTCAAAAGTACATCGCCGCAATGCCAAATGGCTACAAGACTAATCTGGTCATGTTCTTCCAGATCTCTAGAACCATGCAAAGAAAACATCATGCAAAACAGACGTTCGGAGCTCCCAGAAATGGTCCGACAACGTCTCCTCCTCAAAAGCTTCTCTGCCTCAAAATGGCTTTGGCTTGGCTTCTCCTCAGCATAATTCTGCTCTGAATGCCCTCAAAGATGCCCCCATGGCCTCAAAAAGGCCTCAGTTATATAGTTGGGAAGGTAGTTTCTCATCTCCAACTTCCTCCAAGAAGTTGGGCTCCAAAACTACCCAATAACTCCCAAAAATGGATTAATTACATTAAAAATGAGTTAAACAATAATTAAACTCAAAAATTGGTTAAATAACCCACTTTATAACTATAAGTCGGGCCTAGCCCCTTAGCCTTGGGCACACGCACCTTTTGCGTGGTTATATGGCTTCATATGGCCTAGCGCTAGCCCAAAGGGCTAAGCGCTGGCCCTTTTCCATTGGCGCTAAACTCCTGGTCACATACAATATTGGCATATAGCCATGGCCCAAAAATTAAATCGTTCAAACCATATTAAAACACCCCGCTCACATATAGCAACGGTCATATAGTATACACCAAGACCACAGACTATGGTTGAACCCCGTGCCATAACTCCGCGCTTGTGGTCGTATGCGATGGTCATATAAAAATGGATATGCCCATGGGTCGGAGGTAGGCCCCGGCCCAACCCCCCTGCGCCAAAATACAATATGTAAATTTAAATAACTTTAACCCTAGATACATAACAAAACATAACATGCGACGCGTTGGTTGTTCGGACTGTGTTAAAGCTTGGATGGAGGTGGAGGTCACCGGTTCAAATCCCGTTCGAGCCATAACAAAATTTTGCATAACCAATAAACCAATCATGGGGTGCCACATGGAAACCCTTGACTAGGCCATGTGGCACCTCTACATCCAACCGATGAATGCCACATGTCAACTGATGATTCGTCTATGTCAACTACCATACTTCCTTGTCAACCTTGCCACATCAATCACCACGTCAGCTTCCGTACTGTCAAGTCACCGTGCCATGTCACTCGTCGTACTGCCCAGTCATCTGACACGTAAGCTGCTAACGTCATCCCATGCCATGTGTCACCCTTACAGTGGTGACACGTGTCACCTCGAGATAGGTCCAGTTGTATGCCCAAATGTCCAAATTTACCTGACACGTGTCATCACCTGGAGCTGCCACATGTCACTGTACGGACTTGCCACATGTCGTTGTACAGACCTGCCACGTCAGTGTCCGTACGGAATGCACAGTCAACAATTTTTTTTTTTGCCTGTTTGACTTTTCGGACATAATGCAATATCTTCTCCATACGGAGCCCGTTTGACAAAGTAAATATACCACCGGAATCAGGAAGATGGGACAGACACAATGGAACAGGTTTCGTCGCATTCTAAGCACTTTCATTTTTGAGCATTTTTCAATCCCTGTCAGGCTTCTGGATTCGATTTCGGATCAGAAAGTGAAGTGTCTTGGGGTTATCAAAGACCTCGTTGTTACCCTGTTCTAATTTCCAATGAAAAGTGTGGTCATGGATATTGTAGATTTTGATGTCCCCCTAAGTTTGGGATTCTTTTGTCAAGATCTTGGATCAAAAGACTAGGGGGAACTTTTCAAATGGACCTTTCATATGCCACCATTCCTTTATTTGGGGGAGAACATAGAAGGCTTTATAGGGAAAAACAACTATCCTATATCATCAGTGATGAAGAAAATCCTACTAAACACCCTATTTTTGCATTTGATACTGATTTAGGATCCAGTATATTACTGCTCATTGATTCTCCTCAATCATCTATTGAAATCATAAAACAACCCATTACCTCTTGTGAAGATCCTCCTCTTAATACCTCTATTTGGAAGATGTTTTTTTTATGGAGCCTCTTCTAAGGAAGGTGTTGGTGTTGGAGTAGTCTTTGTTTCCCCTACCCAAGAGATCATATATTTGTCTTACAATCTTGAATTTGAAGCTACAAACAATGTGGTAGAATATGAGGCTGTTGTTTTGGGTTTGAGGGCTGCTAAAGACATGAATATTGAAGAGCTAGCAGTGTTTGGAGACGTTGAATTAATTGTTCATAAAATCAAAAATCTTTTGTATCAAGCTAAACACCCTAGGTTAAGGACTTATAAAAATGAAGTTTGGGATCTTCTGGATAATTTCTTCTTGGATTTTAGTATCTCTTTTATTCCAAGAGAGGAGAACACTATGGCATATTCCTTGGATTTCTCAACAAGTAATTTCAGAGTCCCTTTGCCCCCTAAACTCAAATATTATATGGAAGTGAAGTATAGACCATATATACCTAACAATGTCAAACACTGGAAGGTATTTGAGGATGATCTTGAGATAAAAAATATTTCTTGAAACTGTGGATGAGTTTTCTTCCTTACATATTGATCAAGATCATGATTATGAAGAAAACCCTCATGCTGATATTTTTCTGAATAAAATTGTTGACCATCATATTGTTCAGTTACCCAGTAACCATATTCCAAAAGGATTAGTCCCCTTGGGAAGATTGTTTGAAAGAAATGATGTTGTTTTAAAGGTTAAAGCTTGAACTGAAAATGTTGATATGACTCAATGCAATTTAGGTACAGAGGAGGATCCAAAGTATGTCAAATTGTCTAGCAGCTTGTCAAAGGAACAAAGGTCTGGGTATGTTAAGCTTTTAAAGGAATTTGGTGATGTGTTTTCCTGGAAATATGAAGATTTATGAACACATGACACAAACATCATTGAACATAAATCCCTTTGAAAGAGGAGACTAAGCCTTTTAGGAAGAAACTCAGATAGATAAATCCCATGTTGCTTCCTATTATGGAAAAATAAGTGAAGAAGTTGTTGGATGACAAGATCATAATTCCTTTGAGATACTCTAAGTGGGTGGCTAACTTGGTTCCTGTGAGGAAGAATAATGGGGAAATAAGAATATGTTTTGATTTCAATAATTTGAATAGAATCTCCAAGAAATATAATTACCCCTTGCCAAAGATGGAGCACATTTTGCAAAGAGTGACTGGCTCATATAGCATGTTTATGATTGATGGCTTCTCATGCTACAATCAAATCTCTATCTTGCCTAAATATAGAGAGAATACAACCTTCACTACTCCTTGGGGAACATTAATGAATGCTAAAATTCCCTTTGGATTAATGAATGCAGAAGCAACCTTTCAGTGAGCAATGGATATTGCCTTTATTGGGGAGAAGGAAATATTTGTGGTCATCTACCTAGATGACATTACAATGTTCTCTAAATATGATAAAGAGAATTATCATGATTTGAAAATGGTCTTCCTCAAGTGTGGAAAGTTTGGTATTTCTCTCAATCCCAAGAAATCTGTGTTTCCTATGAAGGAAGGTAAGTTATTGGGACACATTGTATCAGCATAAGTGGTAAGAATTGATTCAAGCAGAGTAGATGCCATCTATAATTTATCTTTCCCTATGTCCAAGAAAGAAGTTCAATCTTTCTTAGGGAAAATCAATTTTCTAAGAAGTTTCATCTCAAACTTTGTTGAATTGGTTAAACATATTACATCCATGCTTAGGAAAGGAAATGAGGTGAAATGGACTACTAAGGCTTGAGATTTTTTTGAATAAATAAAAAAGGCTTTGACTGAAGCACCTATGCTCACCAACCCTGACTATTCTAAGGAATTTCTGATATTTTCCTTTGCCTCATTTGACACATTGGCTTCTGTCTTGCTGCAGAAGAATACAGAGGGGATAGAGCAGCCTATTTCCTTTTTCAGTAGAGCATTGAGGGATGCATAAATAACATATTATATCATGGAAAAGAAGACTTATTCTTTGTTCAAAGCCCTGAAGGATTTCAGAGTATACATTCTACATTCAAATATTGTTTTCTATGTTCGCTCAGCCTTAGTGAAAGATATACTTATCCAGCTTGACATAGATGGGAAGAGGAGCAAATGGATTGCAAAAATTCTGGAATTTGACCTTGAAATGAAGGCCACTAAACTAGTGATAGGACAAGGTTTATCTAGGTTGTTGGATGAATTAAATTGCAATGATTTAAGGGTTAATTTGATGAACATAAACTTATAAAATAACAAATTTGATTTTGCTGACAAAATCTCTCATATCAATCCCAACTTGGCATAATGCACTTGGTATAAAGACATCATATATTTTCTACAGAATTTGCAGCCTCCTGATGGTATGGAAAAGAACAAGGTGAGATATTTGAAGATTAAAGCAATTAGATATTGTCTCATTGTTCATGTATTGTATTGGAAATATCCTCTAGGAGTTATTTTGAGATGTCTAGATCCAAAGGAGGCCCAAAAGGCCATGACTGACTTTCATGACAACTTATCTGGGGGCCATCATTTTTGGAGAACCACTTCCTATAAGATCCTCAAAGATGGGTATTTTTGGCCTAGTATTTTTACTGATGCTTGTGAAAATATTAGAGCTTGTGTCAATTGCCAAAAGTTTTCTGGAAAAAATCATCTCAAATCTTTGCCTTTGAATCCTCTGGTGGTTTCTAGACCATTTCAGCAGTGGGGTCTTGACTTCATTGGGGAAATACATCCAGCTTCAAGTGGTCAACATTGGTGGATTTTGAATTCCACTTGTTATTTAACCAAGTGGATAGAAACCATTCCTACAAGGAGTTCCTCCCACAAGGTAATAATTAGTTTTATTGATGATATCATGTCAAGATTTGGTTTTCCAAGAAATATTGTTACTGACAATGCTTCTGATTTTAAAGTTGAACCTTTGATCAAGTTCTGTGAACAATATGGGATTAAATTATTCCATTCTACTCCTTATTACCCCCAAGTAAATGGTTTGGCGGAGTCATCTACCAAGATCCTCATAAAGATCATCAAGAAATTGTTATAAGACAACAATAAAGCATGGGATTCAAAGATGAAATTTTCCTTATGGGATGATAGAGTTACAACAAAGAGGTCATTTGGTGTTTCCCCTTTTCATCTTGTATATGGGATTGAATCTATCTTTCCTACTCATATTTCCTTTCCTATGGAAAAATTCCTCCAGGAATACCAAGGATAACTTCATGATATGGTCAGGAGGATACAACAACTGGTAGAAGTACAACATACTAGGGAGAAACTACTTGAAAAAGCACAAGACCATCAACAAAAGATCAAGAAATCCTTTGACAATAAGGTAATAAAAGAAGATTTCCAGCTGGGAAATCTAGTGCTCAAGTGGGATGTAACCAAGAAAGACAAAGGAAAACATGGTAAATTTGAAGCCTTGTGGATTGGTCCTTTCAATATTTCTGAGGTATTTTCAAATAACACTTATAAATTGCAGAACTTGGAGGATTCTGAAGTTTTTGGTGGCCCTGTCAATGGGTACTTTCTGAAGAAGTATTTTTCTTAAGACATGATTGGTTTTCCATTCATTGTAAATATCACTTTTTATTTTTTATTTATGTTTGAATAAATGAATCCATAGCCCTAGGATAATACATTGAAGCTTCTTTTTCTTGGCAGCTCATAGAGAGCATGCCATTCCTTGTGGAGCCAATATTGTCACATGAAGTTGTCATGGGTCAATTTTCTCCTTAGGTTTTAATTTTTACCCATTAGTCTTTTTAAGTTTGTTTTAATTTTCTTTTTATTATTTTCTTAGGTTAGTCTAAACAAATAAAGGCTTGGGACTTGGTTCACATTTTGATCCACACCTATGGTTTATATCCTAGGTTTATTTTTTGGTTTATATCCTTGACTCATCACTTGACTTGAAAACTAGCACCATCAACCCCAAGACTATACAAACCTAACAAGTCACTCTATCCATTCATATGCTTGATCTTATCCACTCTGTCCCTTTTCCCTTTAAGGAGTCAAATCAAAATTTGTAAAGCGCATTGCCAACTCACTACGCGTTTTTGTAGCGCATTTTTGTATAGTCTATCTCTTTACCATCATTCTCCATTATGGAGTTGATGTCATGTTTGTTTGCACTCTTTTCGTCAATGTGTGAGCAAAAAGTGAGTGCTTACATGCCTAGTTGGGCTCTGCTAGTCATGACAGCTGTATGTAAAGAGGTTAGAAAGAAAACAATAGAGCTATTAACAAGAATTAAACAAAAACTAAAA
>ML781932.1:415642-440018 GCA_009831015.1 Picea engelmannii
TTTCTTTTTCTTGTTGAGTTTCATTGAGATTACTATTACTTGAAGAACTAGTACTTGCAATAGAACCCTTACCTTGATAACCCATGGCTGTAATTTTTGTTTCATCACCCAAATCAGAACCTAAATCATGTTGTATGGTTGCAGAAGTCTTTGACTTCCCTTTGTTGCCAAACTTTTTGGGTCTTCTTTCAGGATGAAGTTTCCAACAATGGTCTTCATCATGGCCATATTTTGAACAATGTTTGCATGTAAATTTTTCTCCCTCTTTCTTAACAGCAACATTTTTTTTTCCATTTCCCTTGAACTTTCTCTTTCCTTTGTCTCCATGACTGAAAGGCTTCTTGTTACCCTCATGAGTTTCATTCCTTCCTCTGGCTTCCAAATGAGTTGCCTGAACACAAACTTCATCTATATTTGAAGGGTTAAACATGAGTACTGTATGTCTCAAGTAACTATGTAAAGCTCCAATGTATTTGAGTAAAGTTTCTTGAGAAGACAAATCTACTCCCAAAACTAGAGCTCTTCTCCTAAATTATTGAGTAAATCTTTGCACATTTTTCCCTTTAGCTTGTCTAAAATTTTGTCAATCCATAATAGCTTTTTGCATATATGCCAATGGGTAATTTTTTTTTTAATTGTAACAATAAAATCATTCCAAGAGGTTAAAATTTTACCATGTTTCTTCATGTCCTCTTGAGTCTTGGCTTCCCACCAAATGATTTTTGCACTATCCAATCTTAAAGAAGCAAGCTGAATCTTAGTTTCATCATCTTGAATTTTTTGTATCCTACAATACACCTCAATATGACAAATCCAGTTATCTAATTTCTCAGCATTTACCTCTCCATTGTACATTGGCAATTCAAATTTAATATCAAGATTTAACAAAGGAATTTGTGGAGGAATTTTACCATGTCCCCTTGGAGAATTTGGAAGAGGTTGTGAACTGGTAGAAGAAGAGGAAGATGGAGGTGTGGGAGGTGGAGTAGCACCATTCCCTCCATTTCCATTTGGAGTTTTATCACCATTGTCTCCCTTGTTCTTTGAAGGGTTGGAGCCTTCACCTTGAAACCTTGCATTCCTTTCTTCCATCAAGACTTTCATAATTTCCCTCATATCCATGAAAGCCTTTCTGAGATCTTCATCTTCTGTAGGAATATTTTCACGACCCTCTTCATGAGCCATACTTGGTGAATGCCTCCTTGAAGCTTGAGGTGATAAAATAGCCTTTCTTCTTGAAGGATGAGAACTTGGCTCTACAAGTTGGCCTTCTCCTCTTGTGAGTTTCAACCTTGTGAGCATCATAAAACAAAACACTTGCAAATAATCAAGACTTCAAAAACCTATGCTTTGATACCAACTTGATCTGAAAATGATAAAAGGATTGTATTCTTGAAAATATTTGCAAATTTTATTTAAGTGTTCTTATGTAAAAGGATCAATTTGAAAATACAAATTTTATAGAAATTACACATTCAAGATGCAATTATAACCAACAAAATATAGTGAACAATAAACACATAACACAACAAATGATAAAGGAGTTCACCCCTCTCTTGGGCTACATCTCCTGGTCCAACTTCCAATGGATCTTTTGTATTATTTTCTCAAAGTGCTAAAATATGTTCTTTAAAATGCTCAAAATTCTAAATAGATGGCTCCAATGGCTTCAGAACGTCCAAAAACCTCTAGCTGGGCTTTTTTGGCACCTAATTTGGCCAAAAATTGAAGAAGATAGGCTTCCTGGAAGTTCCCCTTCAAACTTGTTGTCTATGGATCGCCAAAATGCACCTTTGTGTGTCCAACCTAGCCTCTACATGCTTTTACATGCTTAAACCTAGCACCGGGTAAATAACCGAAAAACCGTGCACAACTGTAGAATGGTTAGGGAACCTAGCCCCCTAACCGCAAGTTGTTGGTCATATGGGTCATGTGACCGCGCACAAAAGGGATAAGTCCCAAATCAAATGGAAAAGAGACAAGTGTCAGCGCGTGGGTTAAACTGTTTAAAACTCCCACGCAATGTTTAACCGTCGGTCATATGCGTTAACACTGAAACCACGGGTTGCACTGGAATATGCACCAATTCAAACTTAAATATTTTTAAAACCATATATATAATAAGAAATAATGCATGGGCTATTGGTAGCCCACACCGTGTGAAGGCACTCCACCTTGGCGAGAGGTCCAGGGTTCAATCCCCACAGACTCCATATAATTTTAAAAATGAACCAAACTAAAAATGGTGCCACGTGGCAGCCCATGGCTGGGCCACGTGGCACCATCCCACATGCCAAAGATATGCCACATGTCGAGATATGACTGGACCACCCAACTGCCAACTGTTTGCCAACTTAGCCCTACCACATTAGCATACGACCCTGCCATGTCAGAAACTGTAAGGACTGTACGGAGTATACAGTCAACAATTATTTTTTTTTGCCTATTTGACAATTTGAACAAAATGTTATATCTCACTCATCCAACATCCGTTTGAACCCATTTGATTTGCATTGGGTTCATGACAACGAGGCCTACACACCTATTTGATTTGAAGTGATTCTGAGAACTTTGAATTTTGAGCAAAATTTGATCCCCTGGATCATGAACAAAACCTTCGTTCATATGAAAGACGAAGGTAAGGGGGAAGCTACTGTGAATATTTTTGAAGTCATAAACATCAGCTCTCCACCTGATAATTACACTTTCAAGAGATTGATTAGACAACTCAGGGATGCTAGAAAATAAGTTGTCCATTTTAAGGAAAAAAGTTTGATTGAGAGAAGGAAGATGAAGGAGCTCATGGACATGTATAATGAAACCCTTGATATGGCTAGGTTTTAAGAAAGAATATTCTTTCCTCTCCATAGGCAACTTGGGACTTTGTATAGGAAAAATAGAAGCATTCAATCCCAAAATAGAAAGCTCAAAGAATAATTGCATCATGTTAGCACTGAGAGTCACCCTCAGATTGCGATAGGATAAGCCCAGTACCCATCAAAAGGTTTGTGAAAGTAAATTAATGATGAAAGGTCAAATGGACAAAACTCAGCCTCATAATGTTTTAACACAGAAAAAATGGGCTAGCATGCCCAAGCAAATGAGGTTTTGATTAACGTCAATCAGTGGTTTAAGGATAAAGGTGAATAGAAGGAAGACTTAGTGAGGAAGGTGGATAGGTATGATATAAGCATCAGGCCTTCAAGCATCTAGGAGAAGAAAACATTAGTCACAAGAAATCTTGAACTTAAAGTTTAAAACACTGAAAACATTCATAGCAACATTATAATAAAAAATCCATTATAACACAACTGCAACATCTCATATGGATCATCCAATCATGAGCATTTCAGATTCAGAGGAGATAAGATGATGAAAAAAAAATAACTTCCATTAATGAAAATGTCTCAAGTACCATAAATAACCAGAGAACAACTCTGCTTAGTCAAAATATTATGAAATGGGGAGATTTTCTCAACTATCAACCCTCTTATATTATTCATCCGAATTATTTATAATAATAAAAGTGGAAAACCTCTAGGAGTGCGAGTTAGCCTTCCCATCCAAGGATTTTCCACTTGTGTGTCCTTGTGTGTATTCATTTTTTAGACCCTTTCTCCCCTTATGGAAGGTACTTCACCTATCTTGTTCCTTCTATCAAAAGGAAACTCAGGTCAACATGGGCCTGCAAGAAAAACTGCCCTATGTGGTACTTCGGGCTGAAATGTTTTTGTCTCCTTGACCATACCCTCCATGCTTCCATTTACGGAGTGAGTCGAGGTTTCAACCACCATTCCTTCTTTTATTAACTGATCTCTCCTTGGGATCGGGGTGAGAATTAACGCTTAGGGGGATGCCATGCGATGCTCTTAGATTTGATTCTATATAAGCACGTGATATCAGGGCCATCAAGAGTTGTTTGAACCTACACCACTTTGATGCCCTCAATCCACCATCAACTACCACGTACCTCTTTCGCCATACCATAGTTTCGATTGCAGGACCACTCAAAATTTTTAACGTTCGAGCATGTTCCACCCCCGCAATGTCATGATATGTGATCTGGGAAGCCCTATTATTTTAGTGCCCCCGCTAAAGTTTTTTCGCCCGCCAGCTATAGAATCCTTTTAATCATGCTTAGAGATGGTGCTAATTTTAGCGCTAGATCTCTTTTGATGTTGAACAAGAATACTTCCCAGAGGATGATTTCTCGAAGCTGATGTGTGTCCTGATGTCACTGTTCTGATGTGTCGTGGAAAGGAGGGTGACACATGTCACTTGAAAATAAGTGAAGGACATGCCCAAAAGTGCTTGAAATGAGTTCCATGTGGCCATCATCCAGAGGGATGGATGGTGAAATATTTGAAACTCCAGGAGAAAAGCACTTTGGAGGAAATCAAGAGTGGAAAAGTTGAAACTCCGGAAGCCCGAACTGTCAAAGTATATCATGACCATTCATTGGAGAAGGACGTGTGACAGAGATTTGTGCACTCTAGAAGAAACTACTCCGGAGGAAATCAAGAGGGGAGATGCCAAAACTCTCGAAAACCAAACTATCAAAGTAAATCATGACCATCCGTTGGAGAAGGAAGCACGATAGAGATCTATGCACTTTAGGAGAAAGTAATCCTGAGGAAATCAAAAGGGGAGAAGCCAAAAATCTTGAAACCTAAACTGTCTAAGTAAATCATGACCGTTCATTGGAGAAGGACACCTGGCACTGGCACAAAAAACTATCTTTTTTGTGCTCATGGTTGTTACCTACACAAGTAAAGGACTTGGATGACCTTCTTTGAGCTCAATCAATGAAAAACAAGATGAGCAGTGATTTGAACCAAAATCATGATATGTATTTGTCCTTCCATAAAAACATAAACAATTTTGAGCCGAGAATCGATCGAGAAAGACACTAAGGAAGACCAAGTCATTGAATGAAAATGTGAAATCGACTTTACCAAGCAGAAGGGGAAAAATTCTATGAATGGCATATGGAAAATAGAGAGAGACAGGAAAAGGGTGCATACTTAGGTCTTAGCAACAACTATATGCAACCCTTGACAACTCCATGTGATAGCACAACCTTCAAACATGATCTAGCCTAGAGGAAATTAAATGTTCTAGCACAAGCTACAATAGAAAGAAATTCCCTTGCAGTAGAGAGGAGTGCCCCTGCAAAAGAAAGAGATGCATATGTGATAGAGGGAAGTTCTCTTGCAACAAGGAGGAGTGCTCGATTGAGAAGGTAAATGGAGAAGATGAAAAATCCATTTTTCGTGGTGATTACTTTTCTCAATATTGAAGTGTTAAGGGAAATATTATATTATCACCTACTGGAGGCACCTACAAGCTCATAATTCATCTATTAAGGATTTTTGTGTTTTTGAGGATTCGTTGCATAACACAGGAAAAACATAGAGATTTTGTAGTGCCTGGCACTATGGAATTGTCTACACAGATTGTTCTGTAGTTACGCTACCAAAGGCACTACGAAATCACCCTGCCAGACATAGAAAAGGCACTAGGAAATCTGCAGAGAAGTTTTACAAATGGGCTACAGAATATGCAAAGAGGTTTTATAAGAGGGTGCTACAGAATATGCTATCGAATGCACTATGAAATCAGCTGCATAATAGTTTTAAAGAGGTTGGCGCTACAACATTTGCTACCAGCTGCGCTAAAAAATGGTGCTACAAACTGAGTGTTACAGTCAACATTTTTGAATTCATTTCTTCTTCTTGGCTTTGATGATTTGGAGGGAACCAAGGATCAACAGGTGGCAGTTTTATTTCATCATACAAGCTTGGAGGACACACGGCACTAGAGAAGATTCACCCAAGAAATAAAAAAGCATGTCATTTATATCTTATTAGAGTTGTTTCCAACAGGCTCCTTGATTTTAGCAGTTTGTTAGATCTACTTCTACAGATGTTAGACTAGTAGATTTTTATGGAGAATCCTAGGATAGGAAGGCCATCTTGCACCTCTAGATGTTTTCTAATGTTTTGGTTACAAATACATCAGATCAAAGATATGTTGGGTTCGAATGGTTGAGCAAATCTCCCTATTTTGTAATATTTTGACTAAACAAAGTTGTTCTCTGGTTATGTATGAGACCTAAGATATTTTCATTATTAGAAGTCAACCTATTTTCGTCATCTTTTTTCTTCTTACATTGAAATTATCATGATTGGATGATCCATATGAGATGTTGTGGTTGTGTTATAATGGATGTTTGATTACAATGATTCTATGAATGTTTTTGAGTGTTTTAAACTTTAAGTTCAAGAAGTTCTTGTGATTGATTTTTTCTTCAGCTAGATACTTTAAGGCTTGATGCTTATAGCTGACTTATCCACCTTCCTCACTAAGTATTCCTTCTATTCACCTTTATCCTTAAACCATTGACTGAATTTAACCAAAACCTCATTTTATTATGCATGCTAGCCCATATTCATGTGTTAAAACATTCTTATACTAAGTTTTGTCCTTTTGACCTTTAATCATTGATTTATATTTACAAACCTTTTGATGGGTACTGTGCTTATCCTCTTGCAATCTGAGGGTGACTCTCAGTGAAAATGTAATGAATGGTTCAATTGGATCTATTATAATGCATGCATAGGATTAAAAGAATGAATGAATCTTAGTATTAATAAAGAGAATAATCAGATCAAGGCATAAATAAGAAAAAATATAACTCCATATCCCCACTCATTCCTAGACTGCAAGAACTTGAGCATTTCAGTCACCCATAGAACTATCTCGGGTGAAACTGCACTGTGTACTCTATGCACTGTGTTGCCTTCTGGTTTACTAGGAGATCTTATAGTTTTAGAGGGTTTTGTTGGAAACCTATTCAGATATAAACTTGGTTCAGCCCAATTATATATAGAGAGAAGTAATAACCAATAATGAGTGTGAATAATTCTTTAGAATTAAACAAAATAAAACTCTTTCTTTTTTATATGTAAAGAATGAAACTTTTAATTCATATGAAATGCACTTACTAATGAAACTTTTAAATGCAAGACAACTAACAATATTTTGTAATTATTTTCATCAAATCTATAGAAATGAAATCTTTTTCTTTTTAGAAAGTACAAGAGTGAATTCAGGGAAATAAAATCCATACAGTGAGCTTTTATTTTTTATATGTAAATGCAAAGGGAAACAAAAAAAGTCCCCAAGAACACACTCTTACACTTTTTGTTTTATGTAAATCAAGAAAACAAGAAAGAAGATGGAAAGAAATACCTCAAAAGGATTATTAAATACCCCCCCCAAAAAATGCAAGGATAGAAAAAAATACTGTAAGATACACCTATCGAATCTTCTTAAAACCATACAACCATTAAAATCTAAAAAAACTCTGATTAAAAAAGAAAGTTGAAAAATAATTTTGTAATTTTCTTATAATCTTGGAAACAAAGAAAACAATTTCTGAGACAAAAAAGAAAATATAAAAAATAGTAGGACCTAAAAGCACCCTACAATTTCCCAAACCCAACCTCCAGTGGTCTAGAAAAAGGGAAAAAAATCAAACCTAGAACATGTATGTGATTGTCTAAATGGACAGTAGAGTATGTACGTGACTATGTTCAAGGAAATTCCTATATGTACAGAATTGTACTAGAAGAAAAGTGTGTACACCTTATAAAAACCTCTCTAACTTTAAATTGAAAGGATTGAAAGACTCGAGAAGGATTGAAAAACTTCATAGACTGCTAAATAAAGGTGTAAAACAAAAAAAAAGATTCAAAATAAATGCAACCAAAAAGTACCCCTACCCAAAAACGAACAATCCCCAATGGATTTCCCAATTCTGCTATGGAAAACTAAGACCTATTTTTATAGCATAAATTTCCTCATCTATGCATTTGTGACATGGCCTAACCCTTTTCCCTAGCTTGCTAACCAAAATCCCAACTTCCCTCATCAAGGTCACATAAAAAACATGAATGTTTCTTATATATGTGGGTTTCCTTTGTGCAACAACTGTACATGCATGTTTTGTATCTTGCAACATGTAGATTCCCTAAACAAATGTGAATAATAAAATAATTCCACATTTTCGGATGGGGATTTCAGTTGGGCTTGTTTCCAAACCTCCCTGGGCCCATACTAAATTCAATTCAACCTCTTTAACCTATAAAGGATGGTATAAATGCAACATTAGGGGCATGGATTAGGAGAATAGCTAAGGTGCAAGATAGTGCTGGGAAAAATTAGCAAGATTCCCTATACCCCTTCATTCTCTGAGTGGCATCCCATACCTAGAATATCCTTTTCTAGTTTTCCTTCCTTCTCTTTATAACTACAGGGTGTGTTCCTATCCCTATTGAAATATCCAAGGAAGATACTCACCACTAATTTTATTCTTTAAGGTATTTGGAGGAACCCAAGGAAGTTGGCTTCAAACCAATACTGAAGGTTGAATGAAGTTGTAACTACCTTTCTCACATTGTTGTTAATAAAAGAGTTATGTTTCCCACCTATTGTGTGTTGATTGGTTCATTGTGATGTTATATGCCAATCTATTTCTTATATATTTGATTCTATGCACATGATATATGTTATTTGAATGTATAACTACCTTGTAGCATCCTATTCTTCGTTTCATATTGCAGGCTAGCTCTGGCAGAGATCAAGAGTGCTTCAAGAAGTGAGAGCAAGGGTCAACATAAAATGAAGGATTCAAGTTGTGAGGCCTTTTCTTATTTCTTTCAATTTATCTCCTTATAAAAGTAGTTATTTCTTGTAAGTGTTGATATATATGGGGATTGGTTATGTCTTCCAAATTCGGTCTTGGTCTTCTATGACTTGACCCAAGGTCATGGGGGAAAAATCCCTTAAAAAGAATTGACAACTATACTGGGGAAATTTATCCTAGTTTGGGTTGCTCTTAGGGTTTCTTTTTTTTCTCTTGTTTTTGTGATTTTATGTTTTTTTTGGATTTTCTTTATAAATCATTAGCCTTTTAGAAAATTTTATCAAGTTTATGGAAGCTTCCCTTCTGAAGTGGCTTTTTATTTTTTCTGAAATTTTGAGCCCATCCATAAGTTTCTCTTTTATAACCCGCAGACATCCATGAGTTGCCAATGTATGACCCATGGATATCTGTGAGTCCTAATATACATAGTCATAGACCTGTGTAATATTTTATTTTTTTAAATCCCTTTTCTCATCTGGAAGGTGTTGGTTGGTTGTTCAATTTTGGCTGAGCCTCCTGGGTGTGTTTCTTCTTTCTTTTTGCTTTCTCAAGTCTTTTAAAAATTCTAAGTCACAGAAAAGATATTGCTCTTGGTTTTGTGAGTGTTATTGGCTTAATTTTAGCTTTCATTTCAAATCAAAATGATTTTCATCCTATATCCTATGAGTTTCTTCTAACATATTTTGTTAGTTTTTCTTTGATAAAAAGAAAACAAAAACCTATTTTTTTGCTAGTTAGGTCTCTTTCTTTCTTTGCATTGTTATTTGAAAAATAAATAGATGTTAGCCTAGTATTTTGTTTTCTTCTTACCTTAAAATAATTTCAAAAGAAAAATAACAAATAAAATCCTTTGATTTCTTCTTTTTCTTTTCTCAAAAGGTTGCATTGTCATCTTCCATCAAAAAGAAGAAATTTGCATTTAAAGGTTTGAAGGATTATTCATTCATTTTCTTGTTCAAACTATTTTTCATTTGAAGGATTAGTGTAAATTTTTCTTTTCCAATGTTCTTATAAGATTCATTTTTGCAATATTATAAAAAAACATTAGTTGCACCTCCATACCCTTTAAGTAAAAACACCCTCTAAAATGAACGATAAACTTAAAATGTACTAGACTTTGTTTCTAGTGTTCACAAACAAGTTTAGGGTTAGGGCCTTGGATTAGGATTGGAGAGATAACTCTCCAAGGCTAGAAAACAAACATAGGAGTCTTATTTAGGGATAGTCAAATCCAACTATTGTATAAGTATAGTTGGGATACTCCACTAACATGGGAGCTAAACATGAGTTTGTGTAAAGGAGAGTCGGGGAGATACCCCTCCAAAGATTAACTGAGCATAGTGGAAAGATTGTATTTTGGGGGTTTCTCTAGTGCCTTTACCTCTATGAGAGGTGGAAATTTCAAAGATTTAGGATTTGTTACCCTATCCATATGTTCGATCTTGATTATCGATTATACCCCCCAGACACTAGCTATGAGTTGGTAACCTTAGTTTCTTTTCCTAGGGATCTCATAGGTGACTGCATGGGTTTTTCGTTGTACCTGGGGCATATTTTGTATCACACTTTTCAGTACTTCTAGAGGGTGCCCCATGAAGCATAGGAACTTGCACCAGATAAGTCTAGTTAGTGGAGGTCGAGATAATTGCTTCTCATTCCATTGTTCATTGTTCCATGGGACTTAATCAACCCGTGCCTTCATCTGAGAGGTCCCTTTCCACTTTTTCACTACTTTGGAATCAAGACCTCATCCACATGGGCTGAAGATTTGGAAAACATATTATCTTGTGATGTTTATTTTAGGGATTTTTATTGGAGTGTCTATTTGTATTGTTGTCCCTAGGTTGTTTCAGTGTCACTCGTTTTGGATAAATTATTCAATGTGGTTGACCAACCGCTCCGCTGGTCGGGAAGGAGCCCCAATATTTCTCTTGAAAGTGTAGAGCCACCTATTAGAAGGCATAGGTTTTAATACCATTGGTTCACTAGAGTCAGTTCATGAGTCTTTTATGGACATGAACAATCCTACGAGGGACGAACCTGTGAATAATATTATGGCTAAAATTATGTAGGATACCAACCAAGGAACCCCTACCCAAGGGGATTCTTGTGATTTTCCTTTCTTTGGAAACATCGGTGCCCCATTTTTGGCCACTTTGAACATTCCTAGTTTAAATATAGGACTATCGGTTTGGTTGTGGACCACTCTGAATGTCCCAAATTATTTTGATTCTTCTGAGATAATCACTTTATGGCATGGGCATAGAATGGATGTTGATCCTTTATCTTCTTCACCAGTGAAGTATGCTCCTTATTTATCTCCCTCTTATGGTGAATGTATTGGTAATACTAACCAAAAGTCTAAAAGGAATTAGGATCATAAGAGTAAGAAAAAGGAGTCACCAAACTTTGCTAGTCATGTTGGAAACCTGCACCTAGCCTATGCTAGTCATGCTAGGGGAAAGAAACCAACCATTAGGAGTCACGTTGGAAGAAAACTTCCACTCACTGTGAGTCATACAAAAATTAGTTCACCAACCTCTATCAATCATGTTGGAGACCTATCAAAAACCTCTGTGACTCATGTTGAAGACAAGAAACCAGTCGATGCAAGTCATGTTGGGGGAAAGAGTCTAGTCGCTACTAGTCATACTGGAAAAATGTCACCAACCTATGCAAGTCATGTTGGATATCAATACCTAGTCTCTGTAATTCATCCTGAGAGTAACCCACCGGCCATTGCAAGTCATGTAGGCATTGATACTGTTGATCATCCTAGACATATAGGACATAAGTCTATGTTCCCTTGTAATCTTTGCAAAGGATATCACCTTACCCATTTGTTCCATACTATTTTCATGGCACGATCAAGAGCATGGTCCTTGTCTAAAGGCCTTTCTAGTTCTAATTTGTCTTTGATTTCCCAACAATATTTTCAATCATTGGTTGATGAAGTGGTCATGTCAATGCAATATTTAGTCGATACCACTCTCATTTTGGGTGGTGATGCATATCTAGACAATGTTGTCTTGCATCCTTTTTAACTAGTGGTTGAGGAAGTGATCATGCCGATGAAATTTTTGGTCGATCCCATTCTTATCTTAGAGAGTGATGAGTCTAAAGAGGTGATCTCACCAATTTAATCTTCAGTTGATCCCACTCTTCTTTAGGGGAGTGATGCATCTTTCTAATACGTCTTTAGAATTTCTATTTCAGTACCTTTAAACAACAGGGAATTCCACTCTCTTGAAGTATGATCCATCCAAGTCCTAGGATGGTCACCTTTGATTTGAATAATCTTGTGGAGCCTCTCCCTCCTTCTTATGCACCTTTCCATATAACGGTTCTGGTTTAATGTATGTTGAAATACATTTGTCTATTTTTGTAGATGAAGGATCGTCTGCGAGTATTTTATCCACCTCAACTTGGAAATAATTAGGTTCTCCCAGGATTCTGTCAAATACTAGTGAGATGATGGATTTCAAAAAAATACCTAGTGAATGTCTGGGGATTGTTCCTTAGTTTCCTATCACCTTGGGTGGGAAGACTATTCTTATCAATCTTCTAGTGGTGTTAGGCCCTTTATATTTTAATATTCTTCTTTGCAGTGATTATGTTTATGATATGAAGGTTGTGGTGTCTACTCTATTTTGTGTGATGCATTTCCCTCATAGTGGAAGCATTGCCACTATCAATCATCTTTCATCTGATAATCACCATCTTAGTTCAATTTCAGCTCAGGTTTCCCCTTATGTGTTACTAGTGTTTGATTTGACTCTTCCCCTCCACATGTGAATTATGTGGCGAATATTCATCGGTGTTCAATTTCGCCTGAGATGGGATATTATAGTTGTTTTCTCCTTCATGAGAAAAGGTGTCGGAAATTGATCATGTGGTTTATCCAATGGGGGCTTGTAAGCATTTTATTTCCACTTTTGGCCCGAGTAATATGGAATTTCCTATTGGGTCTAATATTATTGTTTTTGAGAACTGGAGCCCCTCTTTCATTGATGTTGAATTTCCTTCAGATGATTCCATCCTTGAAGATAATACTATGGATTGTCGACCCCCTCCCGAGTTGGAAAATTTACAAGTTGGTTACCAAAGAATCCCTTGTCCTGAGCCTAGCAATGGGATCTACCTGGAGAACTACCATGCATAAGCTGCCAGGTTGTGTGGTCCTCTATACATATTTCTTTTTTAGGGTTTATTGTTTTCAAAGTTTTTTATCCTTTAATACTTATTTTTATCATAGGTTTCTATATTGGACTTATTAACTTATGGGTAAGTGTATTTGGTATTATATACATGAATTTGGAGATATTTTCTTTGGTACCTTTTCATTCTATGTCAATCCATTCTGACATGTAATGATCTTGAAACTGGAATATAGGTTAGATTTTCCCCTCCATGCATTTTTGTGTTATCCATTTCTTATTTCATTTTTTCTTAGGATTGACCCTAATGATTTGCGACACAAAACCTTCTTTGTTGTTTAGAAGTTTTTTAATTCACGTGGTATATCGTACCTTCCATGGGTGTCCTATCTTAGAATCCCTTTATTCTGTGGTGCTCATGATTCAATTTTTTTGTTAGGCTTGGGAGTCTTGTTTAGTACCACCATGAATTTGTGTTGAAGCCTCATATATTCTTCTCAATCCTTTTCTATAAATTAATTCCAGGACTCCCCATAGCCCATGTTGATTCTATATGAACACCCTTTTCAGATTCTTCAGTAGGTATGTGTTCTTTACTGGCATATAGTGTAGGATTCATATTGCTTTCATAATGCATTTATCTCTACCGAACACATATTTTCCATAGGGTCAACCCTATTCATTCATAAAATTATACCTTTATAGTTGCTTCAAGGTGTCACTTATGGATGGTAGATATTACCTCTCCATGGTGTCCTAGTTAATACCTCAATGATAATGTTGACACCTATGCTACAGTTTCTCCATAGTCTCAGAATCCCTCTTTATTTATTCCATGTCTTTATGATGAAGCCTCATGATGTCCTCTCAATATTTTTCTGGCTAACTCACCTTCAAGGGATTCCAAACATTGTTGATTTGTAATTCATTGCATGTTAATCGCTTATGCTTTTAGGCCTAATGTCATCTTCAGATTTCTCTTGATGAAGTAATTGCTTATGAATTCCTATTAGTTTCCATCCTTGCAATTTATGACTTTGTGTATTGACACCTTAACCTTGAATGAAACATCCCCCGAGTGTCCTTATCCTGCACATGCTTCCTTGCATTAAGCATAGGTATGTTCCTTGAGCTTTGGAACTAGTTTTCTTTCCCATGAAACTCGTTTATTCCACTTTATTATAGAATTATTTTATTCCTTTTCAGGATTTACTAATATGAAAAAGATAAAAAAAAATCAAAAAACCAAAAAGAGGGGGAAAGCATCTATGGATTTTTATTGGCAACAGTCCCGTCTCCCTTGAACAAAGAATAATATTGAGTCAGTATCTCAGTATTTTGGTTATAGTACGTCTTTAGGATACTTTTATCATTGTTGAGTATAATATCCCTTGGTTTTTTATTCTTCCAACCATATGGAGTGTTTTTGTATGCCTCATGCATCACAAATGTATCCCAGTTTATAGTCGTGAAACCTAAGTCACATAATGTGTCATGATTTTGTTCAAGGGAAGTCTCATCCCGAGTCATCCATTCTATAGTAACTTTCTGACCTTTGAATTTATCCTTCTTCAGTCTTTCAAGTGAATCTCAATATCACAAGTATCTATGTATCTCACTCATTCTAGTATAGAAGGTCCTCATTGACTTCTTGCTAGTGATTCTTCTCTTATCAACTCCAACACATTGCTCTGAGAGTATGACCTAGAGTAGCACCCTGGGCCTATTTCCATTATTGATAGGTGACCTTGTGCTCAACAGATGAAAAACCATCATTAGTCACTAACTAAGTGGTTTACCTTATGTTTGATGTCAACAACAATCATCACACATAGGGATTCATGCAGTACCTTGGTTTCCATTTGAATCCATTGGTGGATTCCTTGTCTTTGTCAATAGTATGCATCATTGGCTACTATTAAGAGAGTCTCTATCATGCATTATTTCCATTTGGTGCATGTCATATGCATACCTTAGTGTGGTCCTTATAATTTGTTCATACGACTCCTAAATATTTGGCCTTCTGCTACCCCTCACATTGGATGATGGAGGATTCCTTAATTCCTTCCTTCCAGTGGATCCCTTCCAATTGAATTCAACACATATTTCTCTAGGATAGGTATATGGAGTAATATTTGGTACCTTGGGGTTTTTATTCATCAGTGGAAGGTTCCCTCATTATTGACAGTGGGAATACATCAATGTCCCCTACTCGATAGGTGTTCGACATTAGACCATTTATTCACACTTATTAGATTGTACCATGGTACATTGACACCCATTATCATCATCGGTGGGTTGTATCATTTTTTTTAATGGTATACATCAATGAACAGTAATAAAATAGTGTCTCACTATGTTTGACTCCAGTACATATATTTGTATAATGTAGACTCATATCACGACAGATCGTTTTGAAGACTTCGGGTGAAGTACGAGCATCACATATTTTTTACTTCTACCTGACATATATTGTACCACCCCATAGACATTGGTACTTGTAGAGGATCATTTTTTCAATCCATTGGTCTCATATATCCTCTATTTTTTTATTTTGAGACATAGCTCCACTGTGTATCTATAAGTGGCTATGATCTACTTTCACATGGATCCACTGTGTATTCCTCGTGGCCATGATTTCTACTTCATATATATCACATGGATCCACTATGAATTTCTTGTGTCCATGGAAATTATTCATAATTTCATATATTCGATGGATCTGCAGTGTATTTGATTTGGCAGCCATGCTTACATCACTCCTGAGCATGGGTCTTCTTGACTTGGGATAGAGAATAATCTTAATTGATATTGGATGATGGTTTATGTTTTTGGATAAGTTGTCTCGGGAACCTTCATGTATTCTTTCATTTCATCCTCACCTCTCATATTTATAATTTATTTTGGCCTTCTGACCTCACACATTAGGGGGCATTTGTTATAGCAAAAATTGCCACATTTATGCATTTGTGACATGGACCAACCCTTTTCCCTAGCTTGATAATCAAAATCACAACTTACCTCATCAAATTCACTTAAATAACATGACTTTTTATTATATCCATGGGTTTCCTTTGTGCAACATGCATAAATCCATGCCTTTCTATCTTACAACCGACAAATTCCCTCAAAATATGTGAAAAATAAAATGATTCCACATTTTCAGGAGGGGATTTCGATTGGGATCATTTCAAAACCTCCCTGGTCCCATAACAAATGGAATTCAACCTCCTTAACCTATCAAGGATGGTATAAATACACCATTGGGGGCATGAATGCGGGGAAGAACTGAGGTGCAATATCTTGATGGAAAAATTTAGTAAGCTTCCCTATACCCTTTCATTCTCTGAGTAGCATCCCATACTTGGAATCTCCTTTTCCAATATTCCTTCCTTTTCTTTATAACTACAGGGTGTGTTCCTATCCCTATTGAGTTACCCTAGGAAGAGCCTCACCACTAAGTTTATTCTTGAAGGTCTTTAGAGGAACCCAGGTTAGTTGGCTCTGAACCAGTACATAAGGTTGAATCAGGTTGTAACTAACTTTCTGACATTTTTCTTAATAGAAGAGTTATATTTCCCACCTTTTATGTGTTGAATTGTGATGTTACATGCCAATTTCTTTCCTATATATTTGAATCTATGCACATTATATATTCTATTTTAATGTATAACTACCTTGTAGAAACCTATTCTTCCTTTCCTATTGCACGCTAGTTTTGACAAAGATCAGGAGTACTTCAAGAAGCGAGATACATGATTGACATCAAATGAAGGATTAAAGGTGTGAGGCCTTTCCTTAGTTATTTCTCTCTATCTCTTTATAAAAGTAGTTATTTCTTGTATGCATTAATATGTATGGGGATTGGTTCTGTCTTCTTAATTCAATCTTTCTCTATTGTGACTTGACCCAAGGTCATGAGGGAAAAATCACTTAAACACCTATGGCTATGGGTGAGGGATACAATAGAGAGGTACCATAAAATGCCACTCTCAAAAACAAACTATAATATCCCCAACATCCAACTGGGCTATGCCACATAAAAAATTTCAATCTGTATGCAAATTAAAACATATACACACAGAAAAACTTGAGAAACTTTATGTATATAACTTAAAACTGAAAAATACATTTTGTAAATTCAGAGATTCATACAGAATAATAATAAAAATACACATGCAACACACACAGGAAAATCCCATAAAAATTAACACATAAATAATAATGAAACATATAAATTAACACACAATTGACACTTATCTTGGTAAGAATATCACCAATTGCGTGAATACCTATCGTGAACCTCCTAGCCTTAGACCATGCTGCTCATCACTCTCATCAGTGGGTCACCCCTGAGATGGGACTAAACTCCACCTAGGTAAAGGGATTCCTAACCAGGATAATGTATCTCAAACAACAAGAAAGACAATGTCACAGGTGCCAAATAAAACTAACAGCCTACAATCCATCATTCCCCACATGCTTGTCCCACCCCAAGAAGTGTTCCCCTTCGATGCTCAATATTCCTTCGGCTACCCCACTTCCTTTCCTAGCTTCAGCAACATGCTGGACAAGAAGTCTCAGAGCCCTATAGTAAATCAATTCATATAAATTATCTCACCTAGAGAGAAATTTATCGCAGTCTTGACAACCCTCATCTTCAATATCCCACGGACTTGAAAACTAGCTTCTTCAATCCAAATTCCAAGCTAACTAGGTATAGATACAGGTACGGGTATAGATACAGGTACCAGTATGGATACAGGTACAAGAAGGTATCGAGGACAACTCAATGAGTGAGTGAATGATGATGGAATGAATGAATGAATGATAGAATGATTGAATGAATGGAAAATGAACTAAGTCCAAAATATATGTATGCATGTTCACAACTTCACACTTGTCATGTTGAGAGCTACTTTGGTCCACTTGTCCCCATCCTTAGAACTTAGGATAAAATAAATATCCAAACTTTATACTTTAAGTAAGATTAATATAATATTCCTTTTTGGATTAAGCTCTCTAGATTAGCCCCTTTTCCTTAACTTTTAGCCCCCCCTTTCCCTAAATAGTGGAGTTTAGTTGCCCATAGTATTTTATCGTGGTCGGTCTACACGCAACGATGTATTATATTAATGATGAGACATATACAAAAATAGGCTCACTGGCCTTTAGAATCTAGGATCTCTTGACTAATTCAAAACATAAGCCTCATATCTTATAATAAATTTCTCACTAGCCTATAAAACACAACATATACACAAAGGCTCCCTGGCCTCAAAATAGAAGGCACTTAAGCTAGCTGTGAGCAGTATACTGGAATGTGCACACTTCATAATTTTAGTGTGAATTACATGTGTCCACTATACCATGGAAGGTGCATACAAAAATGATATCAAACAACTCACCAACTTAAGTACATTTTCATTTACATTTACAATTGGGGTTCAACCTAGGGGTATTACACAAACCAAACTGTTAATTAAAATTAACTACTTTGAAATAACCAAATTTAGGAGGAAAGAAAAGAGAACAAACCTAGATTCCAATGTTTGATGTCAATTCCACTCGAAGGATTTCACTCTATAGCTCTTACACAATGATCCTTTGAAAATTCCTACAAATAAAGAGACAAAGAACTGCAAATAGGTAGTTATCTTCTAACTAACTAAACAATATAATTGTAATTTGTGTAACATATTTAGAGAAAGATATATACAATCTCATTAAAATAATGAATTAACAAATAGAAATGGATGAGAACAAGAGATATTTTATTATGAACAACATAAAAGTTGGTTGTTGTTACGAGGAAAATCTCTCTATGGCTAGGGGAAAACCACAACAGATGGAAATGATTGCAGAAATCAACTCTATTCTCAAGTATTCTATAAAAAATAATATGCTAGCAAGACAAGATAAAAGGCCTACCTCATCCAGACGTTCGATGAAATCCATCATTGAGCACTTAACCCAAAGCAATACACCTGTAACTAGTCCTCAACAACCAAGCAAAGCAAGCAAATGATGATAATATATGATGTTATCACATTCAATAGCATAATCCATTAACATTCATAATAAATACTCCCTTGGAATAATAATTCAAATATTTGCAAGACATCAATTGGATGATAAAAGAGTATTTCTATTAAGATATAACTAGTAGAAGTGAATAAGTTACATACTTATGTGTCGGCATGGTTCGGAACCGAGAAACTAAGTTCCTTCTAGATAGGCCTCCACCAATTCAATCCTCCACCAAAGGTAAGCTCATAGAAAAGAGACAATGAAGTTATCAATCAATAACGGAAGAGCTTGGGGGATGAACACTATGTTCAAACTTAAAGGACAAAGGGATGCAGACTCAATGTGAAGTGAATAATTCCTCCAAAGTAAATTTCCTCTCAAAGTTGAATTCTTTCTCCTCTTTTCCATAGCTCAGAATTGGCCCATTTATAGCCTTCAAGTGGAATTGAAGGGTTGTGTCAGAATGTTTCAAGTATATAGAAGGCCAAGGATAATTGATCTCCTATTGTGACATGGAAACCCGAAACCAGTTTTCATTTTTGGGCACATTTCCTGATGTATGCACGTTGTAGTGGTGGAAACTACATATACGCATGTTGTATAGCAGGAAGGGTGCATATATGTGGAAAAATGTATTTTTAGCTCTGGTATTTGCAAAAAGGGATGAAAAGTATCCATGGGGAAATGGAAAAAGTCCCTCTGTGTAAGATTGCATGGGGTGAGGCAAATATTTCTATAACAGATGTCGCCCATAATGTGTGAGTTCCAAGGAGTATCTGCGATGGCCGAAATACATTATGAAAACCCAAAAGTGCAGTGATGGGGAACCAACTAGAAGAATTAGTTTCTCATTACATTCTGCATTGACTTTTCATACATGGTTGCCAATATGAACTACACTATAGATCCATGTGAAAGTATACCAAACAACTATCTATGCCCACTAATAGGAAAATACAAATGTGGTTACATGCCAGGGGTCATCATAGTCATGAACAAGGCCTAGTAGAACCAGTATCAAAATCAATCTAAAGATATATGTATACAATGGAGTACAATATGATCTCCGATGATCATTGAATTCATATATGTATTGGTCCAAGGAAAAGGAGGAAACAACTCAAGAAAGATGCGGCCACATACTGATGTCTTCAGGTCTTCTACACAATCCTCCAAAGGTGCAATTCTACATCATGTGAATAAAGAAGTTGAGGTCGAACACAATGAGACTTCATTTGATTACTGGTCATTGAGGTATACCATTAAGAAATGAGATACAACCTACCGATGATGAAAGTAGGTATCAAGGCACCGAGTACATTCTTACAAGTGTGAATAAAGGATTCGAGGTCGAACACTTGAAGAATCCATCGATCAGGAAACATTGATTTATTCCCAATTGTCGATGGCGAGAGAAACTACCACTAATGACTGCAAGCCTCAAGGTACTCATAAGACTCTAGGCCTCATTTCCAGAATAGATGAGCTGAATTAAATGGAAGGATACCTATTATAAGGAGAGAATTAAGGCATCTCTCATCATTCAGCATGAGGTACAACGCATGATCTTCATTATTTGGAGGAAATCGGACAAAGAACATGTTCACAAACCAATGACCCTGTGTGTATTTCATGTGTGCCAAGTGAAAGCGGTACATGAAAAAGATCCTCTGAATAGTAGCCAATGAGGAAAATTGTTGAAAAAGGCGAGGAAACCACCACTAAGGCTAATGGCATCCAAGAAACTGCATGAATCCCTATGTGTGAATAGATGTCTTATCGTTGAACACAAGGGAAACCAGCTAATCAATGACCAATGATGAAATGTCGATTGTTGGGTTCAAGGTTACCTACCAATGATGAAAGTATGACTAGGGTGTCCAATAGGACTACAACATCATGTGATTCTGAGACAAACTAAGGGTATGACCGACATGCAAATTCAATATTTCTAAGGAGTGGTCGACAAAGTTTGGTAGAATTCCTTTGAACAAGAGAATGAGAAATATGGAAGACTTTGGTAGCATAGACTCAATGATGAAACCATGAGATGTAGGAGGCATCAATCAAGTTCTCCATAGGGACTGGAAGAGTAACCAATCGGGGGAGAAGAATCTATGTAATGAGTGCAACTTCCTAAAGCCATGCTAAAACAAAAATTATGATGACAAGTGGACTCAATGACTTTGTGCTCTATTCAAAGGTGACACGACTGTTGCCAATATAAGATAATACTCCCTTCCTTTCTGTCTTTTTTTTTTTCATAGACAAATAAATGTTATGATATAAAGGAGGAAAAAACTGTCGCAAGTAGGAAAATCTAATTCTATCAGTGGAACATACCTATGCTCAATGAAAATAGGTGCATGTGGGAGATGGAAAATCGGGGGAATGTTCCCTCCTAGTTATAGGGTGTCAAATTGCAAAGGATATAATCAAGTCTCTACTTGGTTGAGGATGAAAAAATGATGAGGAAAACGATTTATAACACAAAGAGAGAACCGACTATAGGCTCAATACTGCAAGCAAGGGTATGAGATGCAATCACAACTTAACACAAAAAAAGTACTTTTTTGTAACCTTAGTCTACTTGGTGTGAAAAATGGATAAATGTGTACCAAATAGACGTCCTTTCAAATCCAATTTATGAGTGTGAAAGAGACAAGTTCACTTATAAATATTTTCACTTTTTGAAAATGAGTTGGAAAAGAGATTAACTAAGACTACTAACCTTTCAAGTCCAATTTAACGAGTGTGAAAGGGAAAAATTCATTCAAAAATCTTTTTGTTTTCTAGACGAGACATAAAATATCTTAAATCAGACTCGCTTGGGAGTTTATAGATGGCATGTCATGGGGGAGGCCAAGGCTCCCATGATGGATTCTGTGAAATGTCAGTATCTTACAAATAGCTGACATAAGATTGGGAAAACCCAAATCTCTCCAATTCAAGGAGGATAAACTACTAGAGGAGGTTATCGTCTCTATGATATATCAGGTAATGTCTCTTTCTTGAAAATACATAGGTGGGAGCATTGGATACCCCACGAGACCATCCCATTCAAAGGGAACTTCCTCAGGACTTCGAGGGAGGGTACTCGGGGAGAGAAAAAATATCTCCTGGTCGGAATGTGTAGTATCAGAAATTATAATGACATGGTTGAAGGATGCATCATCCTCCACAAGGAGAGTTGGATTGACCAGATATTGCACTGGTATGACCACTTCTTCAACTCTAGGTTGAATAGGATTCATGATAACCTAGAAATGAGAAACATAACCCTCACCAATGGGTGTATGGTCAAGAGAGTATTGAATCAACATGACTTCCATGTCAATCAAAGGAGAAACGGGGAGTGGGGAAACCACAAACGCCTTAGAACCCGAAGGGCCCTCAAGTGAGAACCACGCTTCCGGTATCCTGGCAGTAGCAGGACACAAACGAGTAAGGTGATTTCCTTCACAAGTCCTGCAAAGGAATCTGGCCTTACGTCTGAGACGTCTAGGATTCTCAATCATGTGAATGCCCCCCACATTATTTACAATGGCTGGTGACATAATCTCAGCGTGACTGGAAGAGGCTGGAGAGTCATCTCCCATGTGGTGTATAAAGGATGGATAAGTGATATCGATATGGCTTGTGGTGACTAGAATGACGCCCCCATCATGATTAGGAGTGGTTGGTTGTGGGCGTTCAACAAGACTTGCAGAGGTCGTCGACCAATCTCCAACATGACTTGAAGAGGTTGGTGATGGGGCTCTAGTATGACTGACAGTGACTAGACTAGTGGTGGTCAATTTTGGCATTTGATACCAAGTTCTAGGGAAATATTAGCTTTGAAACATTGCAGGATAGGAACGGTCCTGGTTTACACCCTTTCCCTGTCTAGAAAGGTAGTACCCTCTTCCTAATTGATCCAAAGATGTTTGTATGGGCATCACCACTGAAGTCTGTGAAGAGAATAAGTATGATAAAGATTATTGAAGTGAGGATATATGTTTCCCCCATGTGAAGGGGTTCTATGAAGAGGGTAGCCTGAACCGTAAAACTGATTCTCCCCGTATGAAAGACCTGGGAGAATATGTATACCCTTCATGGGAAAATTGTTCATAGGAACTGACATGGAAGACAATGGATACACAGATGGGGTGTAATAAGTAGAATAAGAACCCATTTGAGTACAGGATCCTGAAAAAGCATAGCTAGAATTGGATCCATAAGAGGGGAGGTTCCAACCTCCCATAGAGAGAGTTGGATGAGGGGCATGACTCATATCAAATAAATATGTAGGTGGAAGGGCCATGGTGCCCCCTAATCCAATGCTAGGATTCATATAGGTGAGCTAGGGAGAGGATGGAAAGGATGAAGACACATTTGGAATATCAACAGGAAAATGATTAGAGACCCAAGGCATGGAATGAGAGTCATAATTATGCATACCATTATGAAAAGAGGATCGATTCATCCCCATGAAATGAGTGAACATCATTGGGGGGGGTAGCGATAAATGAGGGAGCCAAAGGGACACCACTATCCATTAAAATGAGAAATCAATATAAAATTCTAAGGTCACCTAATAATCAAAGAGTACACCAAAATAATCAAATGGCTAACATGGACACAAACGAGGGAAATTGGCTGAAATGGGCCTCCCTCCATAAAGTAGGTATGCCTCACCCAAGTGTAGTCTAAGACTCCCTACTAAAGATCAAAGGTAACATAATCAGTTATAAGGGCCATCGTGGACTTCACAACTAGTCGGTCAGATCCCCCTGGAGAGGTAATCCTCCATAAAATTTGTGTGTTGTCTGACCCTTATCTAACCTAGAGTACCTACAGAATAACCCTTGCAAGTAACATATGTGGCACCTAATTCAAGAAATTAAGAAACCACTATATAACCGATACCCAAGCGAGCAGGCGTAAGTCGGTTCCACCGTATGGGCATGGTAGAAAATCCCGAAACCTTGAAAGCACTGCGTCTAAGGTAAGGGAACTAGAAATATCCCCAGATATGAATAGATCCCCAGAAATATCTCTTATGCTAAGAAGGTGTTGGGGGGATATCCCTTCAACCGACCTTGCGCAGCCTCATGATTAACTCTGGTGTAAGCGTAGCCTCCTGATCTTATCAATTATACAATGGATTTCTCCACTCCCTTAGTCAGACACATATGTTGATTTAATAGCCTTGGCGAAGTTTACTCACAAAATCCTATTCCAAAGAATTAAATCCTAAGCTAGTTTGTGCACCCTCAAAAATAAAATCGTTACTAATCAATTTTAAATTATAGCATTAATTTTAATGGGCATGCTTACTCAAAAAGGTGTGGTCGTGAAACTTAGTGATGTCATGACTCAGAAAGTAAAGTAAATATGAATACATTGCAAAGTCCTAACTTCAATTTCCAATGAATGATATGCTTCCTAAAAACAATGCAATTTTCAATTCAATTCTGCAATTCTGAATAAAAATGCA
>ML781933.1:7733-44082 GCA_009831015.1 Picea engelmannii
TCTTCAGTATATTCTATCCAATGCTCCATCCAATCAAGGTTGTTTGCAATGTATAAATGTAAAGCATCCCACTCTCGAGAAACTATATGATAGCATAAAAATTTAATATCATTAATTATTTATTGTTAATAAATGAATAATTTGAATTCTCTGTAATATATTAAATCTATGTCAACATGTAATAATTACCTTTCACAGTCCTAATTTTACCTTTCCCCAATAGGACCTACCCTTCAAATTTGTTGATGGAGTCGAGATGCCAAATGCAATGCACATTCATATTTTCTGCTAATTTAGGTATATATTGACTAATATACACCATGCATTGATATACCATATATCCCTCAACCATAGAACCCTCCAGACGTTCTCTTTGTCTAACAAAAGCCTTCAGTGACTTCAAATGCTTCTCCACCATCCACATCGACCTTGTGTGTATGGGTCCACATAATTCAATCTCCTCAACTTGGTGTATGAGGTAGTGTTCTTGTGCATTGAAAAATGTTGGAGGTAGACATTGTTGCATTTGACACATTAGTTGGGGAATTTCTCTCTTCCAATACCTTATATCTTCTTTATGGATTTCTTTTGATGATAGCCACCTACAAATGTCAATGCAATAAAAAAATATCAAGGCATACACAAATTTACAGATAAAAGATAATATGTCAATAAGTTCCAATACAAATCACATAAGAAGTACATTTTCCTTATAAAACAATACTTACCTCATGTATTTTCCAAGTACATAAATAATTTCTTTTATGTTGTTGTCAAAGTCGTCTGGGAGAGATAAAGGTAGAACATACTGTAACAAAAAACAAATAATTATTATTATTTTCCAAAAAATGCGTACCAATAAGAAAATATATTATAACTTACTAATTACCTTAATGAATGTATGCCAGTCATGTGTTTTAACCCCGCCAAAATCACCTTTTTTAGTTAAGATATTTTGTATGTTCGACAAAAACCTCGTCGGAAACCTAATTTTTCGAATGACCTCTTTTACAATATTGCTCCGTTGCTCCGTCAATAACCAAGGAAGACTAGTATTTTGTTCCCGACCATCGCCATTAGAATTAATAATAACACTTTGCAAGGCGTGATTAGCTTCTCGGATGTCACAACAAATCTTTCCAATTCTCTCTTTGTCAGTCCTTCCATCTAATATTCACCATAAAAAATTTGTTATGTTCTTCTCGATATGCATTGTATCAAACAAATGAACTATTTGTAGGTCCTCGTAGTATGGCAATCTACTGAATTGCATTGGGTAACTTTTCATTCCTCGTGGAAGCCCATTTGTGCCTTAATGACATTCATGAAACATCAACAAATTGAAATTAACACTAATTAATGGGACCAAATGAATTTAATACTAATGAAATTAACCAAAGATTTATATAATAGGTCATACATAAATAATTTGCATACCTTGATGATTTCTAATATATTCCAAATTCCATAGGCGAGGTGTCATTCTTCGTGGTTTTTTTCCGTTTTCTTCTTTACCATTGAACTTTGCTTTGTCTGTAGTTCGATAACTATGGTTCTTACGCAGAAAGTGCCTATACTCATCAAACACTTCCTTTTCTAAACTCCTTGAATGACGCAATTTTATCCTAGGACCACAAAATGGGCATGCAAATTTACCCTTTGTTTGAAGACCTACAAGATATATGAATAAATGTAGCATCAAATTAGAGTTACAATTTAAAATAATGCATGATTTTTTCAAAAAAGATATATAATATTAAATCACAAAAATAAAGTAACAATATACCACAAAAATGTGTTAACCTGAGAGCATCATGAATTGTCCATGATAGTATTCCATGGAATTGAAATCGTCTTTGCCCTATTGGTCTAGAGATGTCAAACAAAGTGACGCCAACCCATAACTTCAACAACTCATTGATGAGAGGCTCAATATATACGTTCATATATTTAACCTCGTACCTACTTGATTGGTTCAACCTACTACATGATTAATTATACTTATCTAGATGTCACGATATATAAAAGAAATAATTACCATGCACGAAACAAAGAAATGAAATATTTTGTCATGCTTTAAAGAATATAAAAGATAATTAAATACCTGGAACAATCATTGCCAACATTGTGTGCTCTCTCTTGATCGACATCCAAGGAGGAAGGTTATTGTTTATAACAAAAACATGCCACATTGAGTACGTAGAACAAAGCTCTCCAAATGGATTGACACCATCAGCTGCCAACGAAAGTCTAACATTACGAGGTTCTTCTTTAAAAATTGGCCACTTTTCTTCGATGTAGTTCAATGCAGAACCATCTATAGGCATTCGAAGAACATCGTCTCGACTTCTGTTCTTTGCATGGAAATCCATAAACTGTGCTATACTTTGGCACCTGAACAACCGTTGGAAACGTGGAATTATCAGAATATAACGAAGAACTTTGCGAGACACCTTCTTTGATGCTTTATAGGTTCAATATCTACTTATTTGACATTGTGGGAATTTATTTTCTAATGCATATTGTCCATAATATATGATATGATCATTAGGACATGCATTAATAGCCTGATAGTCCATTCCAATTTCTTTCATAATCATGGATATTTCTCGATATGTGCGTGGAAAAATATTTGACGTCGGTAATAGAACATCACCTAACAATCTACAAAATTCTAAACAATAATTCAATGTAAACAATATTCATCATCAATATATCATCCGATATACTAATTTACAAATTAGAAAACAATAGCAATATAGGAAAAAATTGAACCTTTTAAGTATTTGTGAACATGTAGGCATAAATAATTAACAAATTAAATACCTTAGTATCTGTGTGAGACATGCACTTGATAAACCATTCAAAACCTTCAGGTTCACCAACAAAAATATAGAAGATAAAAGATTTGTTGTTGAGCCTTCATAAAGAGGTTGACGTGACTTCTCGAGTAGAGGATCAACATCATGACTATCATCCTGGTTGTCCTCATCCATTGGAGAAAATGTGTCTTGGATCAATCTATGTATCTCATCTTCCTGATTTGAATCACTAACATTATCTCCATCCATATCATCATTAATAACTTGATCAACAACTTCAATATTCTGATCTCAAAGTTCATCTCCATGTAAAGTAGTATTTCTGCTAGTACTTGGAAAATAACTCTTTGGAGGTCGACACTTTTGGGGCATCGTCTATATATTTAAAAACAACATAGAAAAGTTAGTGTGTATATAAAATATAAAAATCTTGATAAGAAATATTACTAAAATTCATGGCATACTGATTATTACAGAGAATACATTAAATATTGAATCCTCTTACCAAGGGACAATATTCATAACCCCCTTCGGCGTGCCCCTTATCCATACAATGTTTTTGGGATGTTGTTATTAAAAGTATTCTATTTTGCAAGCATCTGCAATCATAGCAAGGGAAATAACATTTTCCATCACCCCCCACCTCTAATCCCGCTCTTAACCGAGCAAGCTTCCTGTCATTTTCATTCATTGTGACAAATCCTTGTCCTAACAAGTAATTGTCTTACCTACACCATACCAAACATTAAGTTGTCAATTTTTTTATATTTTGGCTACTCCTTTTGATTATTATATGTTTATTTACAGTGACCTACATCTTTATAATAAGGTCAACATCTTTATAATAAGGTGATCATATGTGTAAAGGATCAACAACATGACGACATAGATAACATCTTTATAATAAGGTCATGTGTGTACAAATGTTTTCTTTATATAATAACAACATATATACCTAACATAAGTTTAGGGTTAGTGTTTATGTATCTTATTATTCCCTACTAAAGCAGGGAATATAGCAATCAATTACTATCATTTCACCGATCAGGGTTGAGTTTCAAGAGCATTTCCATATCTTTATCAATGAAAAGAGAGAGAGAGATTATAGCTATAATTGAAGGGAAAAGGGTACGTGGATTCCATAAACCTAGAATATTATGGAATCCACATACCCTTTTCCATAGAAAATACTAACTAGATCCAAAAACCAAAGACATGAAATATGATACTACACATATTGTAATATATTATCAAGGAAAAAACAAGCTAAATGCAATTTGGACATTTGAAAAAAACATTACAAGTTAAATGAGTACATCAATAAAAAATAAAATACTAACCTTGCAAGTTCAAAATCTGAGCTATGTAGATCGAGAATTAGATTTGTTCAACCGGTGAGTGATGGAAAAAATAAACAGCTCAAACAAAATCCAAGAACAGTGTCGCAACTATAATAATTGTGTCGCAAAGTCTCTTAAAGTCATTTATATATAGATAAAATAGTCAACTAGACGTTAACACCGACCAATGAGATAGGCAAAATTTTTATCTCTATTGCCACGAAAGTTCGTCGCTATAGAGACAAAAACCCCGACTAGGTTAAATTAAGATTTTCGTCGATATTGCGACGAACTTTCGTGGAAATATCCACGAAAATCCCACCCTGTATAAAAAAAATGTTGAAACTAGTGGAAGCATGGAAAATTTTCATGGAATAATCCACCCATATGTAGTAGTGACTCCATGGGGGTTCCTTTTTCATAAGTAATCCCCAAGGCCCGAAAAAGGTGATAAACGAAAACCAAGGAGAATTTTCCTTTTTTGTAAATTTAGTCCCTCAGGCCCGAAAAAGGGTTAAATTTATACTTGAGAATACTCTTCTAGCGAACCAAAGTTCCTAGAGTATACCTTTCTTCTTACAATTGACCATCCGGACCGAAAAAGCGGTAAACTACCGCCAGACAAACGTGCCTTCAAATTTGAGTTTGGTGAGCGTGAAGGGAAATGAGATTGCTCGGTAATATTTTCATGTTTAGAGAGTATGAAAAAGGATTGAAGAAGACTACAAAAGGTTACTTTTCTCAGTTAATCTAAACAATACTGAAAAGCATAAATGTAGTCTCATCGGATGTTTCTTTCATATTTCAAAGCGAGCTTGAAAGACAACAAAGTATGCTCATTTTTGGGAGTCCCGAGGGTGAGGCCAAGAGTGATGGTACATCAGACGAATGAGGTTGAAACTCCTAATCATAACAGGACTAACAAGTACTCCCGATCCTATAGTCATTACAGACAACATGGAGGCCAAAATACAACAAGGATCTACCTAGGGAATCCATGTCAATGTAGGTTATACCACCTATACCACCTAATCATGACACTTCTATAGCAACAATGATGGTTCTGTGTCGCACTTCGGTGGGATCGATCCTATGGAAAAGAGGAAAAGACAACGAGATGAAAAAAGTGGAGGTGAAATCCTAACTTATATGCAAAAAGTTGAAAAAATGACTTTTGACCAAAGGACCTTGGAAATGACCCATCTCCCAAAAAGTCACCAAACCAAAGAAAATTTTATTGTAACATCCCGTAAGAAACTCAAGAATGGAAATAAATGATTTCCAATCCAGAAAAAATGACAAAGGGGGTCAAAAAAGTGGCAAAAAGGGCCAAACACGTATATAAATAGAAGCTGACAACTCATTTTCACCATTGCATTTTGAAAATTAACCAAAAGGTAAAAAAGCCCCTTTTCTAAATAAGTTGATTCTGGGAGCTTCAGAGGACGAAACAAACTTCCTCTCAAACTAAGTACAAACTCATCCCTCCTGCATTTTCATTCTTCCTTTATGCCTTTTTTTTCTTAAAAAGGAAGGCCCTATGTGTACATGGGATGTGCATGGACAGATTGCATATGTACGTAGGAAGAAAACATTATTCCAATGTACATAAGTGACTATGGCTAAAACAACCCGCGTACACCCTCAAAAGGCTTGAAAAAAATAAGAATGCAAGAGCTAACTCCATTTTGAACTGCCATGTAATAGGATATATGTCCATTGGAGGGAGAGGGAACACGAGGATATTGATATACTGGTCGATGAGGACCCTGCTGCCATTGCTGCATTGAAACAATGTGGGCTGTGGAAGTTCTTCCGTTGTCCGTTTATGAGGGCATAAACCAGGTTACTAAACACCCTGGTTGACTATTGGCATCCAAATGCAAGGCATTCATGATAGAGGGGCAGTCGTTGACTCCAACGACTGAGGACATATACTTCTTGACTGACCTCTCAAGGAGAGGGGAACCAGTCAATCTGCACACCTTTCCCCCCGAGCCTTTCAACATCGAGGATTACATCAGGATTTATTGTGAGTCCGACATTGAGAAGGTAGGTTCTCAAGTGCCCATTCACAAGATCACTAGTTTGACACTGAGGGTGATATTATTACTCATTGTGAGGATCACTAGATCTGGGTTGCTTCACCAGTATTCTTGGGCGCACATTCATTGTGGTATTCAGTGCCAAGAGGCACATATCTATGACTGGATTACAACCATGCTCATATGGATGAAGAGGCAGCTGAGAGAGTGTCGAGAGCGTAGAAACAAGAAATTTGGGTTTGAAACCATTCTATGCTCGTTATTCTTTGAGAGGGTGCCTAGTCTGAGTCCCAGGGAGACTGTATGAGGGCATGTGGCCTCCTTCCCAACAATATGTAGATGGGAAACACTGTTGCCACGATAGGGGGGGTGGAGGACCATAGAGGCCTTCGAACACAAATTCTTCAACTGGTGGGAACGACAGATTCCAACTATAGAGGACTACCCCTATTAGAATCAACTTCTCTAGAGATCTGGACATGCCCGTACCTCCCAGAGAGGAGCGAGGAGAGCTAGGTACATGTTTTTAAAGTTATTTAATTTTTAATTGCTTTGATATATATCATGTTTATATGCATTAGAGTACTGACATCTATGTATATGTTATGTACATATGTGGGACTAGTGCGCCCTACGAACTTCACGAGGCCTCGATTAGAGGTGGGACTAGCAACAATCGATGGAATAGCAGCCGCGGGGGGACCTCCAGCTGAAGAGGCTGAGAGAGTATTGAGGTGTGTGGAGCGCAACCTCACTATGCTCACTCGGACAATTCCTATGGTCGAGATAGAGGATCTCCCACCTTTCGTGCAACCTCATATAGTGGGGGTGGCACATACTTGGGTGTTCACTACGGCAGGCCCAATAGGCCCCAAGATTATATAGGCTAGACTATTATGTGTCGAGGGTAAATTTTGTATATTTTTGAGGGCATAAGCCCCGTGATGTATACCAAACCTTATTTTTTGAGGAGTTCATGCCCACTTATGTACTCTGACATTTTGACATATATATTTATATATATTTACATATTTATTCATCTTATGGATCACATTTTTACAAATGTATGTAGACGTGTATGTGTGTGCTTATTTTTATGTGTGTGCAACATGCCAATCTAATACTTGATTACCTAGAGTATCTGTTATTTTCTTTAATCTCCTAGGAACATGGATATACGTAATGTAATCAAAGTAAAGTTCTAAGAGACATACCATAATGAAATGTCGATGTAGAGTAGGATCATATATGCAGTAAAATCCATTTAACTAGGACACAACTAGTTGAGCATCTAAGTGGACCCGGAGGTGGGAAATTCCATGCAACAAAGTGTCACAAAGAAACTCTATCACTACGATGTACTCAATGAAATTATTTGTGGCATCACCTAGACATATACCTCTGGAAGATAGAAACTGGCCTCAGGGTGTGAAAATCACCCAAGATGTGGAAGAAAGCCTCTGAGTGTGTCAGATAGTGCCGTCCGTGAACCCAAAAAACACCTCTGATTCAATTGAGATCTGCCACAGTAAAAAGGAAGACATAAATAACCACATGCCGATAAAACAAAAAAGAAAAAAAAATGTATAAGAACTATACATATGTACAAGAAGTCACCTAGGCGACCAACCTAAGAGTAATACTTCTTGAGGTAGAGCCCATTTCTAGGCTCCACCAAGGAATTTCCCTCAAATTAAACCAGACAGTAAGTGCCCTTCTTTAAGACCTCTTTCACGATGAAAGGTCTGAACCACATGGGTTTGAAATTGATTTCCCCCAGGGGATATTTTTCTTGATCGTAGACCGGGACAAGAGCCCCTTTGAAGAAAATTCGAGGATGAACAGACCGATCATATTGACACTTGAATCATTTCTTATGAGCCTCATTGGCTGAGGCTGCATCACGATGTTTCTCATCGAGTTGCTCGAGATTTAATAGGCGTTCCTCAAGTAGTGAAGTGTCTGGTAGTAACTCTACTACCAACTTTAAAGACGGCATCTAACACTCAATATGCAAGACTACCTCCAACCCATATACGAGTTGAAAATGTGAGAATTCGGTGGTAGTGTTTACAGATGTTTGGTAGGCCCATAATTCTGAGTACAACATCAAATGCCAATTTGACTTGGCAAAATTGATCATTCGCTGAAGAATAGTCTTGAGAGACTTATTCACAACTTCCACCTAACCATTCGCTTGTGGGTAGTAGGGTGATGAATGTTATTGCCTCAACCCAAGATTTGATGTTAACTTAGACATCATTTTGTTATGGAAGTTACTTCCATGGTCAGTGACAATATCCTTTGGGATGCTGAACCTTGCTACTATCTGGTTAAAAATGAAGAGAGCCCTTGTTTCTCCATCATTGTTAAACATTGGCATAGCATTGACCCACTTTGTAAAGTATTCTACCGCTACGATGATATAACGATGCCCCCAGGTTGAAGCTGGGTGACATGTAGTAAAATCAATCCCCCACTTAGTGAAGGGACCAACAATGATGACGGGAAACATGGGAGCAGGATGTGCCCGCATCTTCCGGGAGAAGATCTAACATGGGTGGAACTTCTTGACCGACTCAATGCAATACTTGATTAACGTAGGCCAAAATTAACCGACACGTAGAATATTTTGGGTTGTTTCCAACCTAGACAAATGAACACCACATGATCTAGTGTGGCATTCATTCAAAACGAGCACTGCTTCCTCATGTATAAGGCACCGAAAAAGAATGTAATCTATGCCACGACGATACAAAGTGTCATCGAGTATGAGATAGTTTTGTGCCTGATGGAGAATTTGTTGAAGCTCGTCACAGGAAGCATAAGTAGGGCACTTCAAAGTCTAGAGATAGACTAGTATATCTCCATACTAGGGGTCTAAAGATATGATCAGAAAAGATCTCCTTTGATGGGTGATTCTTCGGGTGTGTCATCACTAGATTCGACTGAAATTTCGAAAATAAGTTCCGCAAAGACCAACAACTTTTTGGATTTCACGAAAACAAAATCCAAGTCAAATTCCAGGAGGATTACAATCCATCTGCTGATATTTCTGCCAATGACCCGTCATGTCAACATGTATTGGAATGGATTCACGACGAGAACGACGATGGTATTAGGAAGCAGAATGTAATGATGGAACCACTAGACAACATGCACTGCTGCCAACGCAAGCTTCTCAACATGGGAATATTTGGGTTCAGACCCAACCAAGACTCAACTCAAGTAATAAATAACATGCTCCTCGAGCAGATTGTCTTCCTGAACCAAGACCATGCCGATGGTCGACTCTGCAGTGGCCAAGTACAAAAAGAAATCTATGTTATAATCAAGAGGCCGGAACAGCGGGGAAGATGTAAGGGTGCATTTCAACGCTTCAAAAGAGCACTGAGTGGCTTCATCCCAACATAAAGGGACTCCCTTTTTCAATAAACACATGAACCCTTTAGTGATCTCGACATAATTTGTGACAAAACGTCGAAGAAAGTTCGCTTTCTCCTGTAAGCTCTGAAGTTGGGGTATTGTGCATGAGGGAGGCAACTGAACTATCACCTCAAACTTAAGAGGATCGACCATGATCCCTATGGTCGAAACAATGAAACCTAAGAGACGACCTGAGGTCATGCAAAAACTTCATTTGTTAGGATTCAAGCGAATCTGATAGTAGCGACATTGTTGAAAGATTAGTCGGAGGTGTGCGTGATGATCATATCTCTTGCGAGAGCATGATGCGAGATCATAAAGATAAGCCTTGACTATATGTCTAAGGTCGTGGAAAGAAAAATACATGGCACATTGAAAAGTGGCTCCAATGCTCTTCAGGCCAAAAGGCATCTTACGAGAAGAAAATGTGCCCCAAGGAAAGATAAAAGTTGTTTTATGCTGGTCTTCGGGTTTGATATGAATCTGGTTATATCCAGAAAAACCATCCATGAATGAAAAGACCTCATATCCTGTGCATTCATCGATAATTTGATCGATGAATGGGGTGGGAAAATCATCTTTCGGACATGACTTTTTCAAGTCACGAAAGTCCATGTACACATAAATCATACCTTATTTTTTGTTAACCAGAACGGGGTTTGACACCCATTTCGTTAACTGCACGGGGTAGATAAAACCTGCTTTAAGAAGTTTCTCTACTTTAGCCTTAATGGTTGCCTCTTTTCGAGGATTCACCAGATGAAGCTTTTGTCAGATGGGCTTGGCGTCAGGATAAGTCGTTATCTCACGTTCAACGATTCGGGGGTCTATGCTTGGAATTTCCTCGTAATACTAGGAAAAAACATAGCAACATTATTTAAACAACTCCATATAAATTTGAATCTCTTCGGGGGAGTAGTCCACTCTGAAGAAAACATTCTCCATGATGTCAGGGGTTCTGCAGATATCTATTGGGATCATTTCAACGATACTCATGATATTACCCTCGACGTAAGCTGCTTGTGTAGCCAGAGGATTAATAGGACAAGACCTATCTCCAATCATAGTGAGCACAAATTCACCTTTTTCTATTCTTCTTAACTCCGGGAGGAAGTAAGATCTGTGATGGAGATCATCCCAAGGTCTGTCTGGACCAGTCAATGCCTCAAGAATCGCCTCATCTGAGGGTAAGACCAGATCTAAAGAATCTGTAGTGGAAAGGTAACCTTGAGCCCAAATAGGCTCGAGAACTGGATCTAACTCCTGTGAGAGAGTCAGATCGAGGTCGACTGAAGCTTGCTAGACAATGTTGTATGCAACTTCTGTCATGGATAAGGGCATGACCATGCCAAAATTCCCTATCCCTTCCATCAAGGCCGATGGGGAAGGAAGATTCCATGGATCATGAAAGTAAGTCATTCGAAATGATGACATTTTGAAAATTTCAGCCCTAGGCTGGTTGGGGGCAGCCGATATAAGATTGACATCATCAGAATGAGGCGGGTAATCGAAAGTACCCATAAAAAATGGACACAAACCAAATCCTATGTTGATGGTGCTGGGCTGAGGATTATCAATCATCGGGACCGTGGATGCCCGCGATTAAGGGCCAGGACGAGAAAAGGACAACTGGTCAATTGTCACGATTCGACCCTCGTGTGGAAACAACAATAGCTGAAATACTATAGCAACCACTACACACACTTCATAGGTCCAAATCCTTCCTAAAAAAATTTGTATTCAAGAGGCGCATTGACCACTTCAACTTCGACACACACGGTCTTCCCTCCTAGCTGCATGAGGAAAGAAGGAATGATTCCATGTGGTTTGAACAAACGACCGTCGAATGCCATAAGAAATGTAGGTGACGGAGACAAAATGGGTTGGCCAATGGCCTTCCAACACACCAATGACATCACGCAAGTCGAGGTGCCCTCATCAACCACTATGCGTAAGATATTCCGAGTAAAATATTTTGTGGTGTAAGCAACTACTATTTGAAATGCAACGTAGTAGGGAAGACAAGGTTTCAAGTCGGTTGGATCGAGAACAATCACTCCCAGGTTACAAGTCTCTGTAGATATGTTGGCACAGGGGTAGACCCAGGGTTCAACGCTACAACAACAAACCAAAAAAACCCTAACTATCGGCCCTTTCAGAAACACCTGCAAAGCAGATGAAGTCTCACTCAAGGTAGAGGCAGGGGTGATTGCAGGACTCAGGTGTCTGTAACCTTAGCTGGGATCCAGATTTGTGATTACACACTTAACAAAACACTTAGCATCAATTGTTCATCTAGAGTTAACCCTTATCTCACTCCGCAGATAACACAAAGCATCATAATATATACTTAGATATAAGATGACTCAACACTTAGTAGCATACAACAGATCGAATCTGGTAGACCAAGCACTTAGCAACTTCATACACATAAAATATATCATCTATACACATCTAATAAGCAAAAATCATAAGTAAATCTCTCTAAACATGTCATAGCAGTTAACAAGAGAGGGAAAACACATGTAAGTAACAACACAAAGCATGGCACACATATTTACGTGGTTCACCTTCACCCTGGGGCTACGTCCACCAACTCTTCTTCTCTATTATTGTTGGCCAATTGGTTACAAGCATAGATCCTCAAAACCTACCCCGCATAGGATAGGAGATCTGCGCAGCTCGCTAGATCCTCCTTCCCCGAGTAGCTCTAAGCATAACACCTTCTTACAATCCATGCACTCAGTACTTACAATACTTGCACTCTGCTCTGCAAGTATATCACACATATCAGCTCTTATCACTAAGCCACTTATCAAGTGTTCTAAAAAAAGGTCCCTTCTTACATAGCCTAGAATTCTACTTATACATTACAAAAAGGGGCCTAAAAATGGGTAAACCCATGGGCTGACATCCCGATCCTATTACATTATCCCCCAAAACCCAAAAAGGACCCAAAAAGGGGGTCTATCTTCCATGATATTCACTTTGCCTTGCGCTCCATCTTTGACAGGCTGTCAAAGTCCCAAAAATGGTCAAATATGACCAAGTGTTCCTCAAAACTTTGTCAAGGGCCAACAGGCCCCCAACACTCACCTGTGACTCGTCCTGAGTTATTCAGTTCTGGGTGACTTTGCCTCAAAGGTATCGAGCTTGGATCGAGCTTCTTCTATTTGTCTCTATGCTACTTCTTCTTTCTCAGGGAATTCCTAAATAACCGCTTCACTGATAGGTCCTTCCAGTTGCTGCTTGACTGTAACAACTACTTGTTCTAGTACTGTTCCTTGGCCTTCAATTTTTTCAAACAATATATAGGTCGCCTCCTAGCTCGGCTGGAGTTTCTGGATGACTTCCATCACTCTATTGTGCGTGGTAAGAATGAGTTGTTGGGCGGTGTGTTGTTCTTGGGATCACTTCATCCTCTCGATGGGTGACAAGAGCTTGAGCTGTGCCTGTACTGTATCTGCGTGCTACTTTGATTCTTGGAGTTGGGACTCCAATTTCTTCAACTCTGGGTCTTTGGAGAGTTTTTCATATATCTGTGCGCTTCTGCTACTTAATTGTTTGCATTCTGCAGCAAGTGTTTTAATTCTCTCAACTACGCTCTGAGCATTCAATTCTCGCTGGTCGTGCACTTCTTGCAGGGTACTTGGTATAGTTTGAAGCTCTAATTCCATGACCCTTTGCTGAAGCTGCTGAAGAACTTCAACAAGCTTCATCACTTGACATTTGAAGGGTTCTTCTCTCTTTTGTTCTAAGCCAGTGACGGAGTGGAATGCTTGGTTAACTGCTTCTTCCATATCGATCTGCTTCGTGAGCAGTTTCTCTTTCTCCTTTTGGATCTTCTCTCTATCTTCTTCAATTTTTTCTTGGAGAGCATCCTTCTCTTGTTGCGTGGCTCGACGTTGTTCTGTGATTTCCTCTTGTACTTTCTTTAAGGCATGAGTAACCTATGATTTTTCTTCCTGTGCGTGTCAAAGGCGTACTTCGACTATATCATCAATCTTACGGAGTTGAACTGATTCTTCTCCCACTTCTGTTGTTCCTTCTGGCAGAGGCACAATAGAGATTGTGCGGCTAGACTAGAGTGCCTGTTGCACTTCTTGGAAACCAATTTCAATCCTGTTATATATCTTCTCCTGCTTCGCTTCCTACTTTTTTGTTATCTCTTCTATGGCTTCATTCATAGTTGTGAAGAGGAAACTGAAGTCATACGGAGTGAGCGTGGACTGCATCTTAGTTTAGGTTGTTTTCGATTTCTTCTGGGAGGGAGACTTCGGAGGTGACCCTTTTCTCTTCTTTATAACTTTGACTTCATCTTCCGATCTCTGTTCGACTTCCTCTAGGTCTTCGCCATTACCTCCTTAATCTGGTGTGACGGAAACCGTACTTACAGATCTTCTATCTACATCCTGAACCTCTTCAGGCTTCTTCGTCTTCTTTGTCTTACTGGGCCCAGGTGTGTCCTGTGCATCTTCTGGGTTGTTGGTGTCTGAAATGTCCACTGGATTTGCTGTAGCAAGGAGGTCCATCAACCGTTCCTTGGTGATCTCTTCTAGGTCTTCTTCTGTCAGCTTATAAGAGGACTGAAGCTATTCCTGGTGCTCATTGGTGCGTGGAGTTAGGTATATAAAGTGGCGGTCCACGCTAAAATTTATTAGAGGTCGAAACCTTTGTAAAGTGTTCAGGGTTATGCGAGGTTCACTCCCTATGGATGATTTCAATTGGTTATAATATGTGTGGAAAACAACATTCAATTTCCATTGCTTGTTCATGTCGGTCGAGTACCACAATGTACTGAACTTCACGGCTAGTGGCTCAAAGGGGTCAAGGTCCGGGAAGGTTGCACCTTCCAGTAGCTCCCATGCAACAAAAGCGATCAGTATTAGAAGCCAGCTAAAATGGAATTAATGCCCCTGATCCTGGGTTTCTCTACAGTAAATCTCTAGCTGGTTTACCAGGTACTTCGCCTAGTTCATCTGTAGTCCCTTTGCGCATTTTCCTGTGAGGTCAACTACGAAGCCTGATACTTGTGTAGGTCGATTATTATGTACCAGATTTCCTATGATCAGTTGACATGCGAGGCGCACTGCACCACTTTCAATATAAGCTACCTTGTATCCTTCCGCGCCCTTCTTGACATTTCCATAAGCTTCTTTAATCTTCTGTGAAAGAGCGCGGTCCGTGGTCTTTCTAGGGTAGTAATCCTAGGGATCAGGGCCCTGCATGCTAAGCCTGGTGATCCTATTGATTAGTGCCATATCAACGGTTATGCGATGTTTTAACCACATGTATCCTTCATGGTAATTTGCTAGCAACAATTTTACACAAGCATTCACCTCCTGGTGTCTGTCAAAGTGTGGTATTTTCATAACGTTGAGAAAAGTAGACTGCGCAAGGTTCATCATCCATTGCTGAGGGATGGTCTTCGAATTCTTTCTCTTAGTTATTGTCAAGTACTTATACAGGGCGAGCATGCTGTAAACCTTACGGTCCCCCAGGTTGAAGTCGCAAAACTTCAACGCTGTAACCTTGTCTTGATCTGTGCAGTAGGTGCATACTCCTTTCGGTAGATATGCAGTGACTAGGGTGTATTCAAAGTCTCTAGGGACACTATCCCTGTTAATCACACCACTCAGAGGGTGTATGTAAGCTGGTAGGATGGATGGCACTAAATTTGCATTGACTATGTCATCTTTATTTTTAGTTGTCGTTTCCACGCTAGCTCGAGATGTTCCTGCTCAAGCAGTCAACAGGGAGGATTGCACTCCTCTCATCGATGATGCTTGGACTCCGGTGGACATTCCTCTTTTTGACATGACTCTCTCAGTCATTAAATCGAGAAGGACCTATGTGATGGATTCCTCAAATGCGATGAGCTCGTCAGACATACGCACTCGAAAAAGATAACCAGGGAACGATGATCTCAGATACTGCACTAGGATGAACAATCTTCTTGCAATGATCACTGTATACAATCACTAGTTCTGCGGGCTTCGAATTTTTAGTTGGCAAAAGTGTTATTCGGGCACGTCGTGACGAGATAAATAGGAAATTCATCAACGGTCTGCTTGCAACGGGTATGAAGCTTCCATTATCATAGATCTATCCATTATGGTGAGGTCCAACGGTCTGGCGGTGATCCTTTAATGCTTTTCTATCCGTTCAAGGTGGAATTCGAATGAGTATATCGGTCCAAAGGCTAGCTTGCTTCACCACAATGAAGTGCCATATGTCTTTGTTCTGATATCTCGGTGAAGTTCAATTCCTGTGATTTTTCCTTCTGCAGTGTTCCACCTAGGATCTCTTATAACTTTTCAATCTTTTCCTTTTTCTTACTTAATTTTCTATCCTTCTTCCCGGTAGTCTTCAACTCGGTCGGTATTTTCCCGTTCTGATTGCTATCTTCTCTCGACATAGTCACTTCACACTGCTGAGTTTCTTTCTTCAGAACCGAGGGTAATACTCCTTCAACATATGTATTAGGTATTTTAGTCTTCTTTGGTTCTATAATGCTCTTATAGATTCAAATTCCAAGTCCCTGGTGTCCAATAGCTTAGATCTGTTCTCTTTTTCTTCCATCAAGTAGGTGATCCTTTTAGTCATAAATTCCATGAGTTCTTGCTTCTTCTATTCTAGGGCTTCCTTTTCTTCTTTTCTTTGGACCTAGTCTTTTTCAATCCAGATCTTTCCTAACAAAGCTAGAAATGGGGCACGGTCCTCAATAAATTTAATAACTTTGAATTCTTCCTCTGTCGAAGCTCCATGGTTACTCATAACTATCTGGGTAATCCTGCCACATAGGGTTACCATTTTTCCTTTAAACAAACCTATTTTTCCTAGTGAAGGAACCATAGCAGGCCTTCCTAGGGTTTCCCAAGTGCTTTCTATCATAATTTTCATCTGTGTTTCCTCATCCAGAGCACAGTCAATGTCGAAGTCTCCTATTCTTACTTCGATTTTCTCCTTTTCTTTGAAGATCTCTGACAAATGGGCATATTTATGTTCATTCAGGGTTTCTTTCATTTTCAGTAACATAATCTCTGATTCTTTCTGGGGTTCTTCTATAATCTCCTTCAGGGTTTTCTTGCTTAATATTCAACTTTTCAAGTCTAGCAATCATTCTAGGGCAATCCATTACTTCATGGTCCATAGCCTTACAACATAGGCAACTAGGTTTTCTCCCAGGGCATTCCTTAGCAAGATGTCATGGTATTCTACAACTATAACAAAGAGTTAATCCTCTCTTTCTCTTCAATGATCCCCAACTTTTCTTGTACTGCACGCTAGGATCATAATGGCTAGCCTGCAAAAATTTGTTTCTAGGATCCTGCATCCACTCGTTAGTCCAAACATCCTTTCTATGCATAGGTATAACATATCTTTCATTATTCGTATCAGATCTATTCATATCAACATTCTTTCATCTAAGAATGCCCTAGTTTTCAAGCTAGGAAAAAATCTATCAAGCATACCTAAATTCATGCTTCAGAAACAAAAATTTCCACTTATTGAGCACAAAGCTTCCAGATCTAAAACCTTTCACTATTCTTACTTTTATCAAAGCACAAAGCTTACAGATCTTACCTCTTTTCTTCAAATCTGGCTTCTTTTCTTCAACAAAAATCTGCGTAGGTCGAGTAGAGTACTGCGCATCAGAGCAACAGATCTATGCACAGAGTTTCCACAAGTTCAAGACGAATCGTTTCAAAAAGATTCTTCTTCCTTAGTTCCCAGCAATCACAGTTTCAGGTCCCGACAACAGAACCATTTGTTGGCATAGGGGCAGACCCATGGTTCAACGCACCAACAATGCACCAACAAAACCCTAACTACTGGCCCTTTTGGAAACATCTGTGAAGCAGATGAAGTCTCACTCAAGGTAGAGGTAGGGGTGATTGCAAGACTCAAGTGTCTACAACCTTAGATGGGATCCAGATATGTGATTACACACTTAACAAAGCACTTAGCATCAATAGTTCACATAGAATTAACCCTTATCTCACTTCGCAGATAACACAGAGCATCACAGTATATACTTAGATCTAAGATGATTCAACACTTAGCAACATACAATAGACCAGATCTGGTAGACCAAGCACTTAGCAACTTCATACACATAAAATCTATCATCTATACACGTCTAATAAACACAAAGCATAAGTAAATCTCTCTAAACATGTCATAGCAATTAGCAAGAGAGGGAAAACACATGTAAGTAACAACACAAAGCATGACACACAGATTTACATGGTTCACCCCCACCTTGGGGCTATGTCCACCAACTCATCTTCTCTATTATTGTTGGCCAATCGGTTACAAGCACAGAGCCTCAAAATCTACCCCGAGAAGGACAGGAGATCTGCGCAACTCGCTAGATACTCCTTCCCCGATTAGCTCTAAGCATAAAACCTTCTTACAATCTGTGCACTCAACACTTACAATACTTGCACTCAGCTCTGCAAGTATATCACATAGATCAACTCTTAACACTAAGCCACTTCTCAAGTGTCCTAAAAAAAGGTCCCTTCTTACATAGCCTAGACTTCTACTTATACATTACAAAAGGGGCCTAAACATGGGTAAACCCATGGGCCGACATCCCGGTCCTGTTACATTATCCCTAAAAACCCAAAAAGGACCAAAAAAGGGGTTCTAGATTCCACGATATCCGCTTCACCTTGCGTTCCATCTTTGACAGGTTGTCAAAGTCCCAAAAATGGTCAAATATGACCAAGTGTTCCTCAAAACTTGGTCAAGGGCCAACAAGATCCCAAGGTGAATAACAAGGCCTTTCTCTGCAAAGGCTAGCTCTGGAGGACTTCCAAAGTGGACATTTCCCAAGGGGTTTGTGCCAAATCCTCCACAACGGAGTAGTTTTGGGCATCCCTAGCGTTCAGATTATGAAAATATTTCTTGAACATACCTTTTGGGATGCGTGTCATTATTTCTCCCATTGTCTTCTCAATCTGGAGAGGAAATGGTGGGTTTGTGGATTTTTTACCCTTTTCGACAGATTCTAGCATACTGTAATCTCGGGATATGGTCGCTATATGAGGGTCACCTTTCAACATGTAAATGTTCACAGTCGAGGTATTACCAGTAGATGCGGGGGGTCCCTGACTTCCCCCTTCCGTGCTCGAAGATACCGAGGCTTGAGCCATGTTTTGCCCATGTGGAAATGGGTTCGTCAACACAACAGGTTGTTGTTGTGCCAATAGCTTATGGGCCTCTGCAATTCGAGGGAACAAGTGAGTCAGATTGTCCTCCATGCAAAATTTTTCTTATTTGTTTTTCCCCCACCAACATTTCTATTATCCTTTTTGTCCCCTTTACACTTCTTGTTGCATTTTTTTTTCTTTCCTTCAGGATGCTGGTTGGCCTTCGGATTTGTCAACTGCACACTATGTATGTATGATGTTTGGGTAGGGGGAAAAACTGAACCAGAGGTCTGGCTAGCCGCCATATGTTGTATCGAAAATTATTGCAATTGATTTGAAAACATATCGATGGAATTTCCTTGTGCTAAGCCCACTATACCATCGACATTTGGTCTAGACTTTTGTTTGGCCTTATCAAGGATGGACTGTGGCGCATATGGAAAGATCTCATAGACTAAGCTAGACCGAGATTAAATCAATTAGAGACGTTGCACTCTCATTATCATCTCCTCCTCTGAAAGCACTCCCGAAGTGGCTACGTCCTTGGATACAACTGGTACCAAAGACTTCAGGAACCACTCCAGCAAGAAAGACGGTGGGACCTGTACCTTAATCAATCTCTTATGATGTCTCCATTCTCGGATCTGATCGAAGATATGATCAGCCTTAGTCTGCTCAAAGTTGGCCATCAATTTAGTGTCGACATCGTATCTCACAGGTATCTAGAAATGATTTAGAAAAACCATCGCTAGGTCGTTAAAGTAAGAATATCTTGAGCGGTCGAGCTTGATGTACCATTTCACAACACCCCTGATAAGAGTGTGTTGAAATAGGAGCAACTGTACGGATTCATCTCGCAGCGAGTTGGATGAGCACCATAAGCGGAAAGTTTTCACATGATCACCTGGGTCTTCGCCAAGCTTGCCTTCAAATTTTGAAATATCGGAGGGCAACTTAGTTAGCATGGGATGCCAACGCGAATCATGACAAATCGGGTCATTAAAAAACCTTGACAAGTCTAGAAAATTTAGCATTTCCAGAAATAATAGTTTGGTTTGGGTACTATGTAAAGAAACAAGGGGACCTAGATTTTGACTAGCACCAGGTTGCTAGAAAAAGTTAGGCTGCTGGGCAGGGTTTTGGTAGAAACCATCGCCTTGATGAGCGTACGGAAACTGCATTTGCTGGGAAATCATCGGCTGACTCCCATAGTTGGATGATGTTGGTTGGGTGGGTATTTCTCCCTGTGTTGCATTCCAAGGATTTTATAAGGGTATTTCCCCAACCGATTCGATAGGCATAGGTACTGAGCCCTGCCCGGGGTTCCATTGACCATGGAAAGGGTTGCCCCCATCCAAAATCCCTTGTGAGGAACTGATCCCTGCCAAGGATTCCAAAGTCCTTGTGAGGAGAAAAATCATGTACTTGCCCCCTATGTAGGAATAGTACCCTACACAGGATTATGTTGTCCAAAGTTAGGGTTTCCCCTGGCTGAGACGACAGCCGAAGAAAAGGTGTTATTACCAAATGTGTGGAACAAAGAGAACTACATGGATTCCACCAAAGTAGTGTAAGATGAAGGTACTAAAATTCCTACTCCAAACAAGCTATAGTTAGCACTCGACCTGATAGGTTGCTGGAAAGCATTACCGAGTGAGGGGGACAGAGGAGGTATGTGACTCCCATAGTAAGGGATATAATTAAAGGAGACTGAGGTGCCCACGGTATACCCTTGCATGGGAGTGTTTGAGCCCCCTGCCCCCAGACCCATGGTCTGTAAGGTGGAGTAGGAAAGGAATGATTTTGAATCAAAGTCGGGCATCCCATATGAGAATTGAGGGCCCATCACACTCTGCGTAAACGGGGCAGTGGTTGCCATAGATGACGGTATCAGACCACTTCCCGAGGTAGAGGAGGTTGAGACCACTATGGTACGGACTGGTGAAGGTGGGTTAGGAGTCAAGATACCCCCTTTGGTAGTTTCTGTTGAGGGAGTATGAGGACTCCCAGACGAAGTAGCAACATTTCCTTCCATGGATGCTTGTCAACAGGTGTCACCTTGGGAGGGAGAACTTGTACTAAGATTGGCACCGAAAAGTTGGTGATCGTAGGGTTTAATGGCCTAAGAGAATCTGCTCCAAGGTCAGAAACAATTGGTTCCTCCAGAGTCGAGTAATCTCCTCTTGAAGTAGGCTCGGGCACAGTTTCCTATGGCTTGGTCACTTCGAATGACTCTTGTTGGTCAAGTCTTCGCCGTAATGGTGGTGGTGGTGGCTCTAATGCAACCGATGAAAACCCTGGAAGCCTTCGCGACCGACAGATATATTGATCTTCCACCTTGTGAAAATATCAACAAAATAGTAAGGTTTTAACTATCATTTAAAACCAAGCACACACTAGAAAAATTACTATAAGATAAATCAAGAAAACCACTATCTAGTTGGAAGAACAGTTACGCCAACCAACACTAGAGAAACTTACCGGTGCAAGTGAAACTTGAACAGTGAAGCAACCTCCATGTATACTTTGCAAAGTGTGACCCGACGTATGCCCTAGGTACCGCGGTATACCCCCACAGTGACCTGTGTAAGTCCCTAGAAAATGGGCAGCTAAGTTTCCAGCTCACAAACAGTCACAAGGAGGGTACAGTCGATAGTCGAGTGGATCGAAATGAGCAGGATAACAAGTCTAAAACCTACCGAGGGTATCAAAAGCAAGTGGTCTGGAAGACAACATAGGATATCAAACAAATTCAAGGTCCACAAAGCTCCATAGAAAAGTGTGAGTGATAATATTTCCACAACAAATCCTCAAGATGCATTCCCCACTATGTTTAGTCTGACTTTGGAGGGGTTATCTCCGCTGCCTTTCCTCACGTGACCTCATGTTTATCCCCTGTGTTAGAGGGGGGTCCCAGATAAATTTCACATTACTATACTTTAACACTCCCTAGCTCTGACTCCAATGTTTTTTTAATGGCCTTGAAGAGTTTCCTCTCCAACCTAATTCAAGGCCCTGACCCTAAACTGGTTGATTGACCCTACAAACATAAAAGTCTAATTAATTTTAGTTTTAACGTTCATTTTAATGGCTTGATTAACTCAAAGGATATGGCAGTGAAACTAGTGATGTTATGAGAGACGAAAAGAGGAGAAAAAGATGAAACTCTGAAAGCAAAAATACTTGTAGTCAAAAGTAAATATTTACAACTAACTCTTTGTAACCAACTTTTCTGTAACTAAATTTTTCAAGATATTTAAAAAGAAGACCTAAAACGAAATTTCACTTGACTACAAGTTACTTAAGTTTCAAGAAATCAACAAAGAACTTAAAAAATAAACTCTTTTTTCCTTTCTAGTAAAATAACTAACTCCAACTACTTTATCAAACTGAAAATGATTTTTTTTTTTTTTTGAAAATGCTTCAAACAGAGAAAACTGAACCAAATCTTTTTCTCTTTTTTCAAAGCAAATGAAAAGGGTAAAAAGAACAACAAGACAAGATTGAAAAATATCTTTGGTCTACTGCAGATCACAGGGAATCACTAAAGAAACAAAACAGGCAGATCAATCACTCAAAAGACTCGCTTAAAACCCTTTCAGAAATAAACACAAGAAATCTTCAAAAAGAAAAGTAAACTGAATTCTAACCCAAGCTATGGCTGTAAAAACAGAGACTCTGAACTATATCAAGAAACCCTGAGAAGTTAAAACCTCCATCAGGAAAGAGGTTGACTACCTCTTTAAAAAACAAAAATTCTTGAACTAGGTATGCTACTGTTGTTTCAACAGCCTACACATCTACGTAGTCTGTTTACTTAGCAGGAAACGTATGTATGTGGGATGTCCCAAAGCAGGGAGTGTACACCTCTGTACTTCCTCAAAAAGAAGGAAAACATACAAACTTATAGGGCAAGTAGAACTGGTATGGAACCTGAAGGTGACCACAATCCCTTAAAATACTCAAAGGACTCAACAAAAACTCGAAAGGAAGAAAAAACAATCATACAACCTGAAAATCCCCTAAAACCCTAGAGGCTTCCCCAGTATGGTTACCAGTTTTTCTAGCGGGAAAAAAACCTCCTATGACTACACCAGGGTTCAGAATGTAGGCAAATCAATTAACCGTCTAAAACTCAACTAATTCTCTAACTACTCCAAACATACCCAAAACTCATACAAGAAAAGAAAAGATGAGGGAGATCAGGTAACTATACCTCTACTCTGCGTCCGGTGATGATCCCCTCATGCTTGTAAGATTTGCTCACTGCACACCTCCTCCCAGGGTTGGCCTGCATCCAAATATTGACAAACATCAAATGACAAGCATGATATTCCATATACAAATTAGGATTAGATGTTATAATGTCAAAACATAAACCAATAAAATAATTCAATACACCATGATTTGGGACAGGAAAAGTAATTCTTTTATTAATAACTCAATGATTATACCTTTATAATCAAAGCTAACTATTGCTCCATGAACCTGGTCTGGGATCCTCTTCACCAAGATCCAAGTGCACCTTTCTATAGATTCTCCTCTCAACCTTCTAATATCTTCTTGGGAAGTGAATGGATTCTGATGGAGGAAGAAGGGCTAATTGGGAAATGTAGAGGCAATTCTCACAAAAGGGATGCAATAACTTGGGAAAGGAGGGGATGTGAAATGGGTAGAGTTTCACTATTTTTATGTCTATATGTAAAATGAGACCGCAACACCTCCTTTTATATGGTAAAAGGATGGTTATTCAGTTGGGTGATGGGCTATAGGCGGTGGATTAGTTGAGAAACTACCCTATAGCCCGTAATCTCAATGAATTCCTTGAAACTTTTTCAGGTATACGCGGGCTGTAGTGGTGTAACATGCATACGTACGCGAGATGTAGTGGTGCAACATGCCTACATACGTGAGGTGTAGTGGTGCAACAAGCGTATGTACATGGGCAATAGTGGTGCAAGGCATGTACATCTTCAAAAAAAATGTTTTTTAGAAGAGCAACTCAGTAGTGCTTTGGAAAAAAATGAAAGTAAGAGGGCCAAACGCCAAGTATGCATGTGTAGATAAATTTAGGGTTATAACACTTGCATGTAGTCCTGTAAGCCCATAACATTGTTGATACCTTCAAATCCCAATCATCCTTATTCACATTGCAAATATTTGTCAATGCATTTTCTAGAATCTTGTTAAAAGCTTCTATTATACCATTTTCTTGGGGATGGTAAGGTGTGCTCTTCTGATGATGTATCTCAAATTATTCTATCATAGATCTGATTGCACTATTAATGAAATGGGTTCCTTGATCACTCAAAAAAATTCTAGGACATCCAAATTTGGTCACCACTTTCTCAAAGTGAAACCGCACTGCAGTCCTTCACTTGGGGTACTTCTGCCCACCTGGTTAAGTATTTTGTCACAGTGATGATGTATCTGGCTCCTAATCTTCTTGCTGGTGGGTTAATGGGTCCAATGAAATCCACATCCAATTTATGAAATATCTGTAAATTTACTTGGGGAATAAGTGGAATTTCATCCCATCTAGATGGTTTTCCCATCCTCTGACAAACATCACAGGTATGAAAATATTCCTTTTCATCCTTATGTACTGTAGGCCACCATAATCCTACACGCAACACCTTCTATGTTGTAGGATTTCCTGCATGGTTCCCTCTAGATATCCATTCATGTGCTTTTTCTAGCACCATGGAGCGTTCATTCTCCATCACACATCTTCTCAGAATTCCATATGCACCTAGCTTGTATAAATGACCTGCAATCAGTTGATAGTCTATAGCACACACTACCAACTGTTTTTTTTTGCGCGACAATAAATTCCTTGGGAGCCATTCCTGTGCTCAAGAATCCAACAATGTCAGCAAAATAATCATCAACAATCTGAACAGAAAATAAGTTAGCATCATGAAAATTCTCCTCCAAGTTCCTTGGCTCCTCTCCATTAGTAATTCTTGACAGATGATCCAGGAGGTTCCCCAGGCTCAAAAAATGCTCAAAAATCAAAGTCCTCAGAATGGAATGAAATGAATTCCATTGCAACCGTCTTGTCGCGCTGATTCCAACAGTATATTCACTTTCTCAAATGGACGCCGTATGCAAGAGTTATCACACTCTGACTGTATTTCTCAAACAGTTAAAAAGTCAAAGGATTGGAAAAAAAAGTCAATGCTGATGTCAGCATGACATCACCAACGACAACTCATGATGCAGACTTGGACCAATGGCAGTGTGACAAGTGGCAGCAGTTGACTGGGCATATGTGGATGGTAGATCCAATCAGAATTTGACACATGGAAAAATTTGGTCAAATGTTGAGGTGCCACATGGCCCACGCATGGGCAGCCACGTGGCACCCAGTCAACAGTCGAATGGAAAAGTGTTAAAATTAATGTTTTGAGGTCCATGGGTTTTGAACCCACGACCAACCCACCGAGCAAGCGCTTTGAGAAATAGTCTAACCACCAACACACCATGTGTAAAGCTTGTTTATAGAAGCCAAAATAAAAGTATTTAAACTTTAATATATGTATGGGGTGCAAAAAGGAGGGGGTTGGGGCTAATCCCCAACCTGTGGACTTACCAAACTATGAAACCACAACCATATGGGTTGGGCGCTCCACAATGTGTGCGTGAAAGGTGCTATCCATAACCAACGGTCCTATTAAAACGAATGCCATGCGATCAAAGTTCAAGGGCTAGGGGCCAGCGCACAGCCCAAAGGGCTAGCGCTTGGCCACATTGAGCACATGTGACCCTGTTTTGAGGGTGCGTGCCCATCCTTTGGGGATTATTATGTAATTTTTAGAAAAAATGGGTTTTTAACTTTACATAATTAGTTTCTGACTGATATTATGCCCAGAAAAGGGATGTTTTGAGGATTTTAGGCCATTTTAAGGGGGATTTAATCCCAAAACGAGGCCAGATCTTGAGGGAAGTTGGGATTCCTCATATGTGCCTCAAAATCTATATAAACCAAGATTTTTGAAGCTTGTAGGAGACTTTTTGATGCGGGGGTTTTGAAGGGGCAATTTGTAAATTTTGGCCTTTTCTCATGATTTGAGAGGCATTTTTGCCATGTTTTTGAGAGGAATTTGATGGAGCATGCTTGAATATAAGCAAGGAGGTCTTGCAAAGAAGATCTGAAGCACATTATGTAACATCAAAGAGCCTATGTAAAAGAACTTTGAGAATTTTAAAGAGCAATAAAGAGGTCCTCCACTTGGAAGCGGGCCTGAAGATGTAGCCAACGATTGGTGAACTCCATTATCAACATCTTGTCTCTTTTTCTCTTTCTGTTTTGCTATTCTATTCTCTTATTTTTCAGCATGGATATTAATGGCTGATCTCTTTATTCATTTATAAGCATCAAGTAAAAGTCACATTTGATATTCCGCAACCAGATAATAAGCTTTATGTATTTCACATTCTTAACGATCCGATGCCTAAAATACGTTAAAATAACTTGTGATTTATTAGTAATACCTTCATTTTTGTATCAAGTTTATGGTATCAAAGCATTTGGTTTTGAAGGTTTGAGAGGAATTGTAAGCATTGGATGCTCACCAGAGCAAAACTCAAGCGGGAAGAAGGCCAACTTGAGGCTCTTGACACAGAGATTCAAAGGTGACCTTATAAGCAAGAGATGTCTTCACCGCGAAAATTGGGTCCCTTCAAATCTGAAGACGATTTCTTCGATGTCTTTAAATTGATGCAATCCATGGTAGAGGAGCTTTACCATGAAAGAGTTCAGCGAAGGAATCCAAAAGTTGAAGAAGGTGAATCTTCGGTAAGAGTAGAAGGAAGAGTTGGAGGTGGTGGACCTTCAGAACCTTCTTCTCCCTCATCCTCATCATCTAATAATGAAGAAAGTGTACATTCCTCCAAGGATAAGCAAAAAACTCATCATTCTTCTGATATACCATTATTAAAGTTAGATGTAAAGTTTAACTTACCCATCTATGTTGGTGAATTAGATGCAGAAAAGCTAGATAATCGGGTGAGACAATTAGAAGTCTATTGCAGGATACAAAAGATTGTTGATGATGAAACTAAGATCCAACTATCAAGTCTCAAAATGGGAGGCACAACTCTCATATGGTGGGAAAACAGAACTAGAGACGATCTTAAGAAAAGTGGTAAAACAATGTCTTCCTGGAATGATTTTGTTATTGCATTAAAACAACAGTTTTACCCTTTAGCTTACATTCAACAAGAAATGATGAATTGGCAATGTTTAAGGCAATCAAAAGGTCAAAGTGTATAAGAATATACTCAAACATTTCGTAAGAAAGAATTAAATTTCGGTATTCCTTTGTATACACAAGAGACACTCCTAAAATATATCAGTGGTTTACATTCTTATCTTAAGCACACTATTCTTATGCTAAATCCTTCTAACTTTGATGAAGTATGTGTACAAGCCATTCACAATAAATCCAGTAAAGGGAATGTTGGTGATAGTGTTTCTACAGATACTTGGAAAAGAAAGGATGCAAGGAAAAGGAAAGAGAATAAGACAGCCACAACAAGAAAGGAGAAGCCTACTTGCAAGCATTGCAAGAAAGTAGGCCATGATGAAGATCGTTGTTGAGTCTTACATCCTCACTTGAAGCCAAAGAAGTTTGCCAACCATGGAAGGAAGAATACCATAGCTGCGATAGTTCAAGTGGATCTTGGATTAGATTCCGGTGATGAGACACAGGTTGTAGCTATGGGAATCCAAGGTATAAATTTTGTTGCAAGTTCTAGCTCTTCTAATTTAGTTGATGTAAATGATGAGTGTAAAAGGAGTGAACTTTTCCACATAAGGGTTATAACACATAATGTTAAAGTTGATACTCTTGTAGACAATGGATCACAAGCCAATCTAATCAGTGAAGATGTTGTGAATAACTTGGGACTTGAAACTAAGTCACATCCTAAACCATATCCATTGGTATGGATATGTGGTGATAACAATTTACAAGTAACCAAGCAATGTAAAATCAAGTTTGCAATCACTTCTAACTATGTTGACGAAGTAGAGCTTGATATCGTGCCACTGGACATATGTGGAATTGTATTAGGAAGCCCATACCTTTATGATAGGAAAGCCATATTCTAAGGGAGGAAAATAAATATTACTTCAAGAAATATGGGAAGGAGTACATTGTTCGTGCTCATCGCATGAAAACTGACAGATCTTTTGCAGCTACATGGTAGTTAAAAAGAATGGTAAATGCAAGCAAAATTTTAACACTTATGTCTGTAATACAACAAGAAGTTATTGATGCTAAACATGAGATGGTTTAGTATGTTTCTAATAATCATGAAGTGTCACCGAAGGTACAACACGAGGTTCAGCTGCATACTTTGTTTACTGTTCCTGTTCAGAAGGGGAAGCATGTTTTGTCATTCTCATTAGAATGTCTAGTATTTTTTATTAGTTTGCTGCTATTCAGTGGTGTATGGCTGCTAACTGCGAAAAATAATGTAGATGATTGTGTAATTGATGGGATGATTACTTTGATAAACAATGCTATCTCAGTTTTCATGTTTGTTGTGATTAGTCAGGTGATTATTGTCCAAGAAGAAAGGATGGATAATATCGGACAAGTGGGGAAGAAGTACCCTCACTTATTACCTAGGTAAAAGCATACTTTTGGTGGTCCAAAAGCTTCCAAAGTGGGGAGGAATGATCCAAGAGGCTCCCGAGGCTTAGAAAATGCTAAAAAGTCAAAGTTCTCATAATGGAGTGAAACAAATTCCATTGCAACCGGCTCGTCATGTTGATTTCGATAGTATATTCACTTTCTCAAACAGACGTCATATGCGAGAGTTATCGCACTCTGATCGTATTTCTCAAACAACTAAAAAGTAAAAGGACTGGAAAAAAAGTCAATGCTATCGTCAACATGACATCACCAACGACACCTCATGATGCAGAATTGGACCAATGGAAGTGTGACAAGTGGCAGTAGTTGAATGGGCAGATGTGGATGACAGATCCAATTAGAATTTGACACATGGAAAAATTGGTCAAATGTTGAGGTGCCACGTGGCCTAGGCATGGGTAGCCACATGGCACCTAGTCAGTAGTCGAATGGAAAAGTGTTAAAATTAATGTTTTGAGGTCCATGGGTTTTGAACCCACGACCAACCCACCGAGCAAGGGATTTGAGAAATAGTCCAACCACCAATGCGCCATGTGTAGAGCTTGTTTATAGAAGCCAAAATAAAAGTATTTAAACTTTAATATATGTATGGGGTGTAAAAAGGAGGGGGTTGGGGCTAATCCCCAGCCCGTGGAATTACCAAACTATGCGACCACAACAATATGGGTTGGGCACTCCACAATGTGCGCACGAAAGGTGCTATCCATAACCAACGGTCCTATTAAAACAAATGCCATGCGACCGAAGTTCAAGGGTTAGGGGCCAGTGCGCAGCCCAAAGGGCTGGAACTTGGTCACAATGATCTCATGTGACCCTGTTTTGAGGGCGTGCACCTAGCCTTAGGGTCTTACGGTGTAATTTTTAGAAAAAATGGGTTTTTAACTTTACATAATTGATTTTGACTGATATTATGCCCATAAAATGGATTTTTTTGTGTATTTTAGGCCATTTGAAGGGGGATTTGATCCCAAAAAGAGGCCATATGTTGAGGGAAGTTGGGATTCCTCATATGGGCCTCAAAATCTATATAAACTAGGATTTTTGAAGCTTGTAGGAGACTTTTTGATGCAGGGGTTTTGAAGGGGCAGTTTGTAAATTTTGGTCTTTTTTCATGATTTGAGAGGCATTTTTGCCATGTTTTTGAGAGGAATTTGATGGAGAATGCTTGAATCTGAGCAAGGAGGTCTTGCACAGAATATTTGAAGCACATTATGTAACATCAAAGAGCCTATGTAAGAGAACTTTGAGAATTTTAAAGAGCAATAAAGAGGTCCCCCACTTGGAAGCGGGCCCGAAGACATAGCCAACGATTGGTGAACTTCGTTATCAACCTCTTGTCTCTTTTTCTATTTATTCTTTTCTATTCTATTCTCTTAATTTACAACATGGATATTAATGGATAATCTCTTTATTCATTGATACGCATAAATTAAAAGTCACATTTGATATTCCGCAACTAGATAATAAGCTTTATGTATTTCACATTCTTAACCATCCGATGCCTAAAATACATTAAACTAACTTGTGATTTATTAGTAATACTTTTGTTTTTGGATCAACAGATGATCTGGTCCTTCATTCATCTTCCCTGGTTTTAGTATGATATCAAAAACATATTCCTGAAATAATAACAACCATATATAGATCATTCCCCTCAACAATGGCTTGTTAACCAGGTACTTCAAAGCGGAATGATCTGTAAACATCTTAAAATGTTGACCGAATAAATAATGTCCGAACTTCTGTAAGGAACATACCATAGCCAGACCTTCCCTTTCTGTAGTATTATAGTTCTTCTCAAACTCAAATAACTTTCTACTAGCAAAATATATTGGGTGATCAATGTCTCCTTCACCTGGTTGTGCCAAAACTACTCCAAGTGAAATGGATGAAGCGTCCACATGCACGTGAAATTATTTTTTCCAATCTGGAAAGATCATAATTGGTGCTATCACCATCTTCTCTCTCAATATGTCCAAAATCTCTTGGAATTCATCAGTCCACTGAAACCTGATGTCTTTCTTTAGTAAATTCCCCATGGGTGCAGTAATCTTTGCATATCCCTTTATGAATTTCTTGTAGTACCATGTGTGGCCCAATGTTTCTCTCAACTGGCACACTAACTTTGATGGTGGTAAATTGACAATAACAAAAATCTTTGCAGTGTATACTATCAAGCCCTATTTGCATACAATGTGTCCAAGTAGGATTCCAAATGATGTACTGAATATACATTTCTTAATTTTAAAAGAAATCCAACATTTCCTACATCTATCTAACATTAACCTCATAATTTCTACATGGTCCTTCAATAAATTGAATATTGTCCAATCATCGAGAGAAACTTCTAAAAATTTATGTATAAAATCCTTGAATGTAGCTACTACTACTCTGGAAAATATTGTTGGTTCATTCTATAAACCAAATTGCATTACTGTGTACTGATATGACCCCTACTCTGTTTCAAATGTAGTTTTTTACCTGTCCTCTAGATTAATTCTAATCTAATGGTATCCTAAAAATCCATTTGTGAAGGAGTACACTTCTTGTCCTCCCACATTCTCTAAAACTTCATCTGTAAATGGAGTAGTAAAAGGATCATGCATGCATGCATCATTTAATTTCCTCAGATCCACACATATCCTAATCCCTCCAGTCTTCTTTTCTTGGACCACTATTGGACTAATCCACTCTGATTCTTCCACATGTTCTATGATTCCTTATTCTAGCATTTTTTCAATTTCTTCCTTCACCTTCTTCTTATAGATGGGGTTTAATCTGTATGGTCTCTATCTAACTGGTATTGCACCTGGTCTGAGAGGTATCTTAATTTCTCCAATTTCTCTTTCTACCCCTTTCATCTCTGAAAATGTGGCTGGGAATAAATCACTATACTCGCGTAGCAATTCAGTTATCTTTTCCATTGTCTCACTGTCCCAGTAGTCTCCAATGATGGCTATCTTGGGATTCTCTTCAGTCCCAATATTGACCTTCTTAATATTCATAGGTGTAGTGAACTCTTTTGATTGTAATTGGGGTCCTTCCAACCCTCTTTCTCCTCCCCTTCTATTATCTGTATGTGATCACGTGGGTTGTCTTCTACTTATTCATCCTCTGTGGCTTGATAACAATAAATTAGTTGTTCAAGTGTTTATTTTCTGTAATCTCCATCTACTGTCACTGTATCTACCCCATACTCTTCAAATATATTCTTTTTTATCCTATTTAATTCTATATCCACCCATGGATTCTCCCTTTCAAATGAAAAGGTCCTCATAAAGTTCTGTTGTACTGCTCTCGAACTCACAACTTCTCTACGCAGTTCATACTCTTTGTTCCAATTACTTGGTATTCCTTCTAATGTATGCATAAAGTAATGCATCCATTCCATTGGTGGTACAAATGTCCACTTAGTTACACAATCATTTATGTGATTTCTTGGGTTCCCTCTTCCATCATAATTCTGTAAGGGTCTATCCTCCTACCTCCTACCAAATCTTATGCGCATCAGTTGCTTCCACTAATTCTAGTCCTGAATCACCTCCTTATGTGCACACCACCATCGTGAAGGTGTGTCCCTCAATGCTATATCCAACACTAATAATATCTCACTATCCAAAACCTATGATTCAAACTCTTTTAGGAAGTTTTCTAAATTTTCCTCTTTAGTAAATGTGGGAAACTGTCTTACTTCTATCCCAATCCACCTTACTGCGCATGTAATTCTGGCACACCTCCTAGTAGAGACTTCATGCAATCTTTGCTGCTAGTTTTCTACTCCAATATCCAAATATGACATGTCAGAATTGATACTCCTCCAATTGAGTACTCCATCTACAATTAGATTCACATAGTCTTCCGCTCGCGCAATAGTTCTATACAACTGGTTTACATCATCCTATAGAACACTGTCAGACACAGGTTCTACATATCTTTCACAATCTTAGGGATATAAAGGTAATACTACCCTAAATTTCCTAGCTTCAAATATCATCTTTCTAGTCTTTAAATTAATTATGGTCTGATTATCAAAGGCCCAATCAATTCCCAATAGTGATGGAAATGGTATAGACTCATCCACCATATCCATTACCTCAGAATTTATTGTGGTGCACACACCATCTAGATCCACTATTGTATTCCTCAATCTATCCATGGGAATCACTCTCTACTGGTTTTCTAGCTTCAATTGGGTATTGGAATACCCTAGTCTAGGTTCTCCCATTGCTTCGCAAGTCTTCTTTTGCAAAATGTTGACATCTGATCCTAAGTCTAGGATAACATTTCCCATGTTAAAGTCTCCTATGTTTGTATTCAATCTGAACTCTCTGCTAGTTATTTTATTTCTATGGACCTAATTGATCTTCTTTGGTTCTATTCCTATCCCTTCTTCTATGCTATATTTCTCAAGCATATTTTTAAATAAATCCATGACATTCTTATCATTAAGTAATTTAAAGAAAGATTCCAAGAAATTATTTAAGTTACTTACTTTCTCTGTTTTCTCTCCTTTGTAAGTATGATCCAAACACCAAGGCATATCAGAATAGGAGCATCATACTTCTGCATAGTTTTCAATGTGGAGGCTTCATTCTCCTTCAGGTTCTCCTTATTTTCTTCCTTGAAAGTTTCATTTTCCTTATTTGCATCAAACTGTTGCTGTGACTGAGTGTTCTTCTAAATCCAACACTGAGATTCCTTCTTCTGATCTTGTGCATCTAAACCTGTATTCACTCCTCCTCTATTCACTATATTTATGTTCCTCCTAGGATCCCTTATTTCTGCAACAATCCACTGAACATTCTAGTTATTTAGATTCCTCTTCTCTTGGATCTTTGTCATTAACTTCGGGCAATCTTCTGTCATGTGATCTGTTGTGCGACAATACATACATGTTGTTGTTGATTGAGGAAAATATATGGAATAGTTTCCTTGATGTTGAAAGTTATGGCAGATAATAGTCCCTTTGCCTCTTCCCAATCCTCCTCTTCCTCTACCTCTGAATCCTCCTCTGTTCTTGTTAGGTAGCTAGAGAGGTAGTGGGGGGGGGCGAAGGGCCCACAGTTATAATACTGGAGACCATTCAATGTAAGGTGAACTAGGTCCACTATATTATTAAATAAGGCTCACTATGGTAGTTAGACATAATAAATGGGTAGTTAAAAATAATAAATGTGAGAGGACTTCTTAGAAGGTTCTACTTCTAGAAGATTCCTCCTCTAGAATGTTCTTAGGTGATGGTAGCACTATATAAAGGGGTTCAAGCAATGTAATGGGATATGAAGAGAAATATTGTGTTTGGATCTGAAGCTCATTAGGAGGAAGCCCCCTTGAAGAGGCAAGTGAACAGGAGAGGATCCCTTCCATAATAGGATCAATTGTATGGTGTTTCCCTACCTCAAGGGTTTTGGATATTTCTTATTAAGAACCTAAATAGTTTTACAAATATAATCACCACAAATACTGAATACACAATAGATCCACAAAGAAATATAGAATAAATCACACTATATTATTACCAAACCCTTGAGGTAGGGAAACACCATACAATGGATCCTATTATGAAAGGGATCCTCTCTTGTTCACTTGCCTTTTCGAGGGGGCATCCTCCTATTGAGCTACCTCTCCAAATACAATAATTCTCTTCATATCCCATTACATTGCTTGAACCCCTTTATATAGTGCTACCATTACCTAAGAACCTATACCAGATCTGAACCTATACTAGATATATAAATATACTTCAGAAATAACTAAGAATAAACCATAAACCATTCACCATAACAATGAATAGAAGAAATATCCAAAACCCTTGAGGTAGGGCAACACCATACAATGGATCCTATTATGGAAGGGATCCTCTCCTGTTCACTTGCCTCTTCGAGGGGGCTTCCTCCTAATGAGCTTCAACTTCAAACACAATATTGCTCTTCATATCCAATTGTATTGCTTGAACCCCTTTATATAGTGTTACCATAACATAAGAACACTCTAGAGGAGGAATCTTCTAGAAGTAGAACCTTCTAAGAAGTCCTCTCACATTTATTATATCTAACTACCCATTTATTATGTCTAACTACCATAGTGAGCCTTATTTAATAATATAGTGGACCTAGTCCACCTTACATTGAATGGTCTCCACTCTTATAACTGTGGGCCCTCCGGCCCCCCCCACTACCTCTCTAGCTACTGAACATTCCATCCCCCTTATGAAAGCGTTGTCCTCAACGCTTGATGTACAACCATATACCAGGGTCCCATTGATAAGTGTGGACCATAGTACTGAAGTAGACTAGAGAATTAGGGTCCCATGGAGAAATGAAAACCATCACGCTGAAGTAGTCCAACATCGATTGTGAATTGGGGCCCCATACCCAAGTGTTCATGTGAACTCCACACAAAATATATCTAAACTCAAGAACCAACTGAAAATGATACTCCAAAGATCTACATTGATCATGGGGATCCAAATATGTAGATCCCTCCATATCCAAAAAATCATTTGAATAACATTCTAGTACTAAAGAATACTGAAAAATAGTGTGCATAGAAGACACTAGACTTATCTCCATAATGTTCTCTATATGAGGTGAAGGAGAGTCATCAAATAGAAGATGGAAGTGGTTGTCATCCTAGAAATGAAAACTATCCATATACCAATCATCACAGTCATCCTCCAAAGAATACCAAGAATACACTTCTTGATGACATTCATTCATGATGTTCACCATAAGAAATCTCTCCTGCATGTTATCCATTGAATCTTGAATACTCCAAAAACTATCATTGAGGCCATCTGCAAGGTCATGGAATCTGTCATGCAATGTGCCACACCATTAGGCTTTGAATGCTTCAGTAATATGTAGAATTTCTTTGAGGGTTTGAGAATAAATAGCCATCTGATCACCCTATGAAATATGCAGTCCCACCACCATCATGAAAAAACCCAAAAAATAGAACAATAAATTATAGCAAAAAATCGCGACGTTTTCCGGAAAAACCCTGAAAAACTGCTGAATTTTAAATGCTCATAACTTCATTTCCTGGACTCCGTTTCGGTGATTTTTTTTTTTTGAAATTGGGTGAAATTATGAGAGTAACTCATATCTGTAATTTTTTTAGTAAAATTTGGCCTCCATCTACTACATAAATAATAATAAAAAATTGCACCGCCGTCCATGGAAAAACCCTGAAAAATTACAGATTTTAAAACTTCAATATCTTGACTTCCCGGACTCCGTTTCGAAAGATTGTTTTTTTAAAATTGGGTGTTTTTATGAGAGGAACTCAGATATACAACCTGTTTCTACAAATTTTGCACAGAAATATACCGAAAAATTCTGAAATGTCGCGGTCCTCTTTTTTTTTCTCCAAAAAACAAAATCTGCAAAAATAAAAAATATTTGCCCACAATGTCTGCCAAGGAAAGTTCTTTGATACCACTTATTAAGAACCTATACCAGATATAAAAATATTCTTAAGAAATAACCAAGAATAAACCATAAACCATTCACCATAACAATGAACAAAAGAAATATCCAAAACCCTTGAGGTAGGGAAACACCATACAATGGATCGTATTATGGAAGGGATCCTCTCCTGTTCACTTGCCTCTTCGAGGGGGATTCCTCCTAATGAGCTTCAACTCCAAAAACAATATTTCTCTTCATATCTCATTACATTGCTTGAACCCATTTATATAGTGCTACCATCACCTAATAATATTCTAGAGGAGGAATCTTCTAGAAGTAGAACCTTCTAAGAAGTCGTCTCACATTTATTATATCTAACTACCCATTTATTATGTCTAACTACCATAGTGAGCCTTATTTAATAATATAGTGGACCTAGTCCACCTTACATTGAATGGTCTCCACTATTATAACT
>ML781933.1:54648-76835 GCA_009831015.1 Picea engelmannii
TGCATCTTGAACAGTTAGATGTAAAAACATCTTTTCTCCATGGGGATTTGGAGGAAGAGATTTATATGCAGCAGCCACAGGGGTATGAGGTCAAAGGGAAGGATAATTTGGTATGCAGGTTGAAGAAGAGCTTGTATGGCCTACAACAAGATCCAAGGCAGTGGTATTTGAAGTTTGACAGGTTTATGACAGAATAGGGTTATAGTAGATGTCATTATGATCACTGTGTTTATTTTAAAAGGCTAGAAAATGGAAGCTTTATTATATTGCTATTGTATGTAGATGACATGCTTGTTGCAGGGTGTAATATGCAGGATATAAATGTGCTCAAGAAGAAATTAGCCAATTCATTTGCGATGAAGGATTTGGGTGCTGCAAAGAAAATCCTTGGTATGAGAATAACAAGAGACAGGAAAAATCGCAAACTGACATTGTCTTAGGGTGAGTACACAGAGAAGGTGTTGGAGAAGTTTAGAATGAAAAATGCAAAACCAGTTAGTACACCTTTGGCGAGCCATTTCAAATTAACTAAGGAAATGTGTCCCAAGACACAAGAGGAGATAGAATACATGTCCAGGGTCCCATATTCATCAGTAGTTGGCAGCTTGATGTATGCAACTGTTTGCACAAGACCAGATATTGCACATGCAGTGGGAGTTGTGAGCAGGTATATGAACAATCTAGGTAAAGAACATTGGGAGGCAGTAAAGTGGATTCTCAGGTATTTGAGAGGTACTACTACACATGCATTGTGTTTTGGAGGTTCAAACACTTTTCTACAAGGATATGTTGATTCAAATATGGCAGGTGATAAAGACAACGGGAGGAGCACCACAAGGTATGTTTTTACTATAGGTGGAACAACAATAAGTTGGATTTCGAAACTGCAAAAGGTTGTTGCAAGTTTTCAACAACAGAGGCAGAGTATGTTGTTGCTATAGAGGCTAGTAAAGAGATGATTTGGTTACAAAGGTTTATGGAGGAATTGGGAAAGAAGCAGGAGAATGGCAAGTTGTACTGTGACAGACAGAGTGCCATTCACCTTGCAAAGAACTCAGCCTTCCATTCGAAGACTAATCATATATAGTTGAGGTACCACTTCATACGATCCGCCTTGGAAGATGGACAATTGAAGCTGGAAAAGATACACACTAGCCAGAATCCTGCAGACATGTTAACAAAGGGAGTAACTAGGGAGAAACTGAGTTCCTTCTCAGTTTCAGTTGGTCTTCAAGAATGAAGATGAAAATGAGAAATTTGCGAGGTCCAAGAAGGTTCAGAGTCTAGCATATACAATAGCGGTGGAGTTGTTAAGATCAGTACCCAAGTGGGAGATTGTTGGTTGTGGAGCCTGATTATCTTCCTGATTCAGAGGTGGTCCTTGCTTTTAGCCATGTTTATACCCCATGAAGTATTTACACCCCAGAAGTATGTACACTCTTCCACGTGGGGGAGTGCAAAGGTGGGGTACCCCCTCTGTGGGGTCCGGGGGGGCTATCCCCCCAGCTGGGGGGTCTGGGGGAAAGCAGGCCCCCAGCGGGGGTTTGGGGGCGAAGCCCCTGAAGAAAAAATTGCCTTGTAAAAGTGTATTGTAATTTCATTGTAAATATGGACCGTTCATTATAAGGTCGCAGATCTAACGGTAGAGATTATGTTAGGGTTTTTTTCCCTAGAAGGCAACCCTCTTTTATGAGGGAAATGTATTGCGGCTATGGATGATGGTGAATATTGTATTCTGAGAGAGGAGACCGTGAGAGAAAGAAGAGGAAGTTATAGCGGGTTTTGTTGTAGGTTGTATCCCTTCATTTGCTGGATAATAATAAAGGAAGGACCTGGCAATTTATCTGGTGGACGTAGCCCACATTGGGTGAACCACATAAATATGTGTCTCTCTTGTATTGTGTGTCTTCTGTGTTTTGTTTCTGCATTTGTTTTATTTTATTGCTCCGCGGTCCTGTTTTTCTAACAATTGGTAGAAGTAGGCGATTGAAACTGCGTAGAAAATAGTTATGCAACATGGAGAAAATGATGGTTTAATGGAAAAAATGAGATGTGATTTCGGGGAATAACTTATGGAAAGTGAGATGTATGAGGGGAAGTGGTCCTATATGCATAACAATTAACAAGGTTCATAACTAATAACATTTTTTTTCTTGAAACTTCAAGGAGAATTCTTTTGATATGCTCTTAAATCATAGAATGGAGGGAAGAAAAGGGATAGTAGAAACCAAGAAGAAAACAAAACCAACTATACTACAACAACATTGAAAGAAAAAACCATTTCCATTAGTGTCTCAAAAAGAAGATATTGTAGAAGTTGTTTTTATCTTGTTTTTATTGATCAACAATACTTACAGAATGACATCATTATGGAAAAAATTTCTAGAATTTATTTCTGGTGACTATGCAAGACAAACCACAGAATATAAAACTAAATAAACCAAAGTGACAAAAAGAAGAAGAAAAAAAGACACAAATATATACAACAGTCATATTTACACAAAAAATAATTAGCGATCAAGATGGTTCTACATAATGTTTCAAGTGGGAACCATTGGTACTGTAATAAAACAATCACTCATCCATGTATTAAAGAAGATATGAATTTGTGTCGAGGATAAAAGAGATTTTGAAAGGACCCAACCATAAATTTTGGAATTCAGAATGTCTCCCTCTCTCAGCATGGGATGAATCCCACAAGAAGACTTTGTCATCAATTTTAAGTTCAATAGTCTTTTCTATTTTGTTAAAATACTTCTTCATTGTTTGTTGCATCCTTTTTAGATTTTCTGAGGAAAAAATTCTTTGTTCTTCCAGGTATAGCAGTGTATTTATCCTTTGAGAAACATCAGAAGAATTTAATTCTTCAGTATGTAGCATCAACCATAAGGAATAAAGATCTAGTTCAATAGGAAGAATATCCTCTTGGCCATATACGATATTTAAGGAAGTAAATACTCTACTTTCTTTGGTGGTTGTACGATATTCCCAAAGAGAATAAGTCAGGAGTGTGTGCCACTGGAAAGGTTTGTATTCTATGATTCTTTTTATAATCCTGACCAGGTTTTTATTAGTAGACTATGCTTGTCCATTTCCCCGAGGGTAATAAGAAGATGAAGTGAAATGATTGACACCTAATTTAGCGAGAAATAGGGTCAATTTTGCAGAAATAGAGTTTGGACCATTGTCTGTAATGATTTCTAATGGAAGGCCAAATATGGAAAATATATTAGACTCCAGAAAAGAAATTACTTGTTCATCTTGCACATGTCTAAGAGGGACATCCTTAGTCCACTTAGTAAAGTAATCAATGGCTGTCAAAATAAATATATTCCCTGTAGAGGATGAAGGATTTATTGGACCAATCAATTCTAGACCCCACTTAGAAAGAGGGAAATCTAGAAGGATAGGATGTAGAGGCATGGAAGAAAGACGTTCTTTACCAGTGAATTTTTGGCATTTATCATGGGACCTTCCAAATTTATAAGAATAACAAAATATCAAAGGTTAGAAATAACCATTTCTTATGATCTTAAAAGAAGTATCTTTAGCAGAAAATGGCCACCAATATGGATGGAATATGTTTATGATCCATGTACTTCATGTAATAACTTCTGTGCTTCTTCATCATTTACACATCGTAGAAGCAAACCATCAACAGATCTTGTAAACAAGGAGTTCCCTAAAATGATATACTTAGGAGATTCAAGGTAAAGTATCTTTCTCTGATGAGGATCAAAATCATCTAGGCACCATTGGAACTACAAATAATACACCATAGTTTTATACCAAGGATGCTCAGATATGGAGATATTTTGATTTTCAATATAAAATAGTGCTGAAAGAGGGTTATCCTAATTGTCTAGTTCTTCACTTCGCTCAGGATGTTGAGATAAGTGGAGGGACAAGTCTCATCGCTTGATTTTCTTTGAAGTCATAATTTTCAAATCATGATCCTGAATTTTGGCAAGCCAATGTGAAAGTTTTCCTGAAATATAAGTTTGTGAAAGTAGAAACTTGACAACAGGCAAAGGGACTTTTACCTGCGTATGTTTACCCAAAATAAAATGGTAAAATTTTTCTATAGCTTTGACAAGAGAGAAAACATGTTTCTCAATATAATAATATTTGACTTCATCATCTGATAGACTTTGAATCATGTAAGATACATGTTTTTCATTGTTCTGGTCATCACATTGCAAGAGGATAGCAAAAATTGCTTCCTCAGTGGCATTGGTATATACTATAAAATATTTCTCAAAATTCAGTTTTGTTGAAACTGACATATAAATGATCACTTTCTTAATCCTAGGGAAATCATTCTCGTCATCATTGTCCAAGAAAAAGAAATATCTTTCTTCAAAATATTATGGATTGGTTTGACCATGATAACAAAATCAGGAACAAATCTACGAAAACAATTAATAATTCCCATGAAGGCTTGAAATTCTTTCTTGGAGGTGGGGGCAGGGGGGTTTAGAGTGACAATAATCCTCTCAAGATCTATACTTATCCTTGAATATGAAACAATGTGATCGAGAATCTTACCCTTCATGACACCGAAAATAGACTTGGAAGGATTTAAAAAAACACCAAATTTTCTACAGCGCATGAGAAATTTTCTAATATGACCGAAATGATCCAACCGATTTTTAGAATAAATAGTCAAATCATCAAGATAAACTTGGATAATATTAACGATTATATCTTCAAAATACACCTGCATATCTCTTTGAAAGGTGGAACCTTCATTAGATAAACCAAATGGCATACGTTCATAAGCAAATGTGCCCCAACGTGTGGTAAATGTGGTTTTATATCTATCATTCCTTTTTACCTTGATTTGATTATATACATAAAAACGGTCAAGTAAGGACATCATTTGAGACCTTGCAACCTATTGTAAAATAAACTCCATATTAGGAAGCAAAAAATGGTCTTTGATACTTTCTCTAGTTAATGCGTGGAAATCGACACATAGTCTGATTTGACTGGTAGTTTTTTGAACATGGACCAAATTTGAAACCCATTCAAAACACTTCACTGGAAAGATTATATTATATTTCAACAATTTTTCCAATTCTTTCCTAATAGTGGATTCAAATGTAGGATTGATAGGTCTTTTCCTTTGCCTAATTGGTTTTTCACCTTCCTTGATAGGAATGGCATGCTATATGAGAGTAGGATAAAGACAACAAAGATCCTCGTATGACCAGGAAAACACATCTTGAAACTCACAGAGTAATTCCGTGAATTTCTCTTTCTCTTCACTAGAACATTGGGCACCTAATTTAATGATCTTTGGAGATTCAAATGTCCCAATATTCAAGGAAATTGTATCACCAACTTTCCTTTTCGACTCCTCATTTTTATGTGTTTCTTTGTTGCCTACATGACTTGACGAAAATGAACTTTCGAAAGGAGTCCAACCTTTAGGAAATTTGTCATCTTCAACAGAGATGATTTTACATTGTCATCACTAGGGAAAACTTGCCATGATTTTACATTGTCAGGGAGGTGAGGACGATATAGATATTGGAACATACGATCAAGTCTTTGAGGTAAAATATGTTGAGTAGGGGAAGCCGTAAAAACAACTAATATATAAACCATTGAATTAATTTCCCTTTTAACATGAGTGATGTTAAATGATAACATATTTGAAATCAACATCCAAACAACTTGGGTATAATGCTTAAGTAACTTATTGTTTGGTACATAAATCTTCCGCACAAGGTTCACAACAAATTCAGAATCACCTAAGACTATAAGGTGGACACAACCAAGGTTACATGCATTTTCAATGGCCAACAATAAGGCCTTAAACTTAGCAACATTGTTTGTACAAGCAAACTCCAACCTATAAGAGCAATTATGAATTTTTCCTATAGGGGAATATAGAATGATGCCAGATCCATTACTTTCATTAGAACATGATCCATTAAAATGCATGTGCCACATGCCATCATCAAAATCAATTGGTTCAAGTATAGTATCACCTTCATCGAAAAAATATAAAGTACACACCTAAATCTTCTTCGAGATAATTTACATTAGGACAGATCATTGACGTGGACCCCACTGCTATTGTCGCGACCAAAACAATTCAACTAGAAGAACCAACAGATCCTAAAGAGGGGGAGAAACTTTTGCATTCACAGATGTGGGTGAAGTGGACCCCGTTGCATTTTATTGTTGATAGCGGAAGCCAGAAGAACCTTATCTCAGCAGAGGTCGTCAAACAGTTGGGATTGTCAAAAACACCACACCCGCAACCATACAACATCGGGTGGCTTCGCCAAGGACAAGATCTCCATGTCAGCCAACAATGTCGATTGTCATACAACATCCAACCCTTCAAGGATGAGGTCTTATGTGATGTTGCCCCATTGGATGTCTGTGATGTTCTCTTGGGCCAACCATATATGTGGAAGCACCATGTTGTTTATGAGTCTCGACCCCGCAGTGTCATTGTTTCTCTGGGGGGTCATCTCTACATAATACCAGAGGTAGTTCCAATTATAGTTCCACCTAAAAAGTGCCGCAAGGTAGTATCTCATTCTACAAAATTTAGCTTCTTCACAATCTGTTCAAAAGGAGAACAGAAGGACACTGCAACCACTAGAGCCTTGCCCCAAGCACCTTCTATCCAACAGAAGAAGGTCGAAAAGGTTGCAGCAAAGTGGAAATATTCCTTCTGCACACCATCCTCTCATGTATCTTGACTTGTTAAACAGCCTCAGCCTCAACAGGTTCGTGACAGACTTCCACAAACTGAGCAGCGCGACCTCTCCAACAAGGCAAGCAACTCACCAAGATGCAGATTCAGCAAACATTTTTCCCTCTCCCCCAGGAACTCAACACAATGGAGACCATTTCCTCCTAAGGAGGGAGGATTGATCCAGGTGGATATCGGTGGCCACCCACCTTTTCCAACTGGCTCAAAACAGTTTTCTGCCAATTTTGAAAATTTACTATTTTTAGCAGCTTTAACTTCCAGAGCCATTTTGAGGGCCTAAATGAATTTTTTTTTGGATTGAATCAACTCAAAGATAGCTAAAGGCATGATTGAGGCCCCAAAATGAATCTCCTCGATGATACCTTTCCAAAAGGCTATCATACGCCTAAAACGAAGATCGTATGCAAAAGTTACGACCCCGGGAAGTTAATGTACTAACTTACCCAAACGGGGCCCACATGACTTTTGGTGCTTCATCTCCTAGGGTAGGTTTTAGGATGTCTAGGGTTTTTGACATTCCTTTTTATTGTGAAGAGGCCTTCAGAACCTCATTGTAATCATCTTCTTGCAAATGCGAGTAGCTGACACATCTCTTCTCAAAGATAAGCTGCCACCATTCTAGCGAGTCTTTCACTCTGTATTTTTACAGTCTCTGTACATTTGTTTCATTAATAGAAATCATGTATTACTGTGTATCTATGTTTATGGTTGCATATCTGATACATTTCATTTATATTATTGAATATATGTGATATCTCTGTGCATTTATTTATTATATCTTCGCTCTCATTTCGTGTCAAAAATAATCTGGATCAGTGATATTAGAGCAGGCTTCTCTTGATCGTTTTTCAGTGCATGTCCCTGACGAGGTTCGAGTATAGAAATTTGGGTCTCGAGCTTGTCTCTCTTGAAGACAATCATTCTCGCACACCCAAGAAACCCTCAATGGTAAAAAAAACAAAAACTTAGGAGCAGACGATCCTATCAGTCTGTTTCTTGAGCAATGTCTCACATGACAGAGGGACGAAATGATGGAGAATTTTTCCCACATCCTTCAACACCTGTCGATAGAAATAGGCGCATCTTCATCAAGCAGCCACTTTGGATGCACCTTTCCTTTCAAGGTACAAGTTAATTTTGATATTCCTATATTTGAAGGACAAATAGATACAGAAGCCCTAAACAAATGGTTAAATCTGCTAGAAGGTTATTTCTCTGTTCACAAATTTTCGACAGAGAAAAGATCACCTTCGCACTCCTTAAATATCTTCCTCATGTCAAACATTGGTGGGAAACTTACTGGGAGAAAAGTTCCACATAGGATTCTGGAATATATGGGGTCGATCCCACTTGGGATTTTTGTGTGGATGCGGTAAAGGAATAGTATTACCCTATTGGCAACTATGAGGACCAGTACATGAGATGGACCACATCGTGGCAAGAGAGGGGCCAAGAAGTTCCAGAGTTCACCAATACCTTCCATACCTTGTGCACCAAGCTGGGTATCAAAGACTCCGAGTGACATTTGGTTCTGAAATACTGTGGGGCTCTACACAGATACATCCAAAATGAAATGGATTTTATGGACCTCTCATCACTCGGTGTTTCTTATCGATATGTTGTTAAAATATAGTAGAAATTTAAGTACTAGAACAAACGGGAGTTCGGGTCTGCAAATCCACAACAACCAAAGTATGACAAATACAACCCAAACAAACAATCTCTCAAAAACCAGTCCAAGACATAGGAAAATAAGGGTCACGGGAAGACAAAGAAGGACACCGGAAAATGGTGGAAAATGGTGCGAGTTCCACAAAATCCCCTGAAACAACACCGATGAATGTATCTCAAAACATTCATTGGTGGTCGAGATCAAAGACAAAGAGCCAAACCCTGATTCAAGATTGGATTTTGAAAATACTGGTAAAGGATAGATCATTGGCGTAGACACCACTGGTATTGTCGTGACCACAACAATTAAACCAAAAGAACCAACATATCATGAAGAGGGGGAGAACCTTTTTCATTCATAGATGTGGGTGAAGGGGACCCCACTGCATTTTATTGTTGATAGCAAAAGCCAGAAGAACCTCATCTCGGCAGAGGTCATCAAATAGGTCGTATTGTCGACAACACCACACCCGCTTCATCTCCTAGGGTAGGTTTTTGGATGTCTAGGGTTTTTGACATTCCTGTTTATTGTGAAAATTTCTTCAGAGCCTCATTGTAATTATATTCTTGCGAATGTGAGTAGCTGTCACATTTCTTCTCAGAGATAAGCTGCCACCATTCTAGCGAGTCTTTCACTCTATATTTTTACAGTCTCTGTACATTTATTTCATTAATAAAAATCATGTATTACTGTGTATCTGTGTTTATGGTTGCATATCTGATACATTTCTGTTATATTATTGAATATCTGCGATATCTCTGTGCATTCTTTATTATATCTCTACTCTCATTTCATGCTGAAAATAATCTGAATCAGTGGTATCAGAGCAGTCTGCTCTTTATTGTTTTTCAGTGCATGTCCTCGACGAGGTATGAGTATAGAAGGCTGGGTCTTGAGCTTGTCTCTCTTGAAGACAATTGCTCTCGCACACCCAAGAAACCCTCAATGGCAGAAGAAAAGAAAAATGGCAGAGCAGATGATCCTATCAGTCTATTGATTTAGCAAGCTCTCACGCGACAGAGGGACAAAATGATGGAGAATTTTTCCCACATCCTTCAAAGCCTGCCAATAAAAATAGGCACATATTCATCAAGCGGCCACTTTGGAAGCACATCGCCTTTCAAGGTACAAGTTAATTTAGATATTCCTGTATTTGAAGGACAGATAGATGCATAATCCCTAGACAAATGGTTAAATCTGCTAGAAGGTTATTTCTTTGTTCACAATTTTTCCGACAGAGAAAAGATCACCTTCGCACTCCTTAAAGCTCTCCCTCATGTCAAACATTGGTAGGAAACTTACTGGGAGAAAAGTTCAACAGAGGATTCTGGAATATATGGGGCTGAGCCCACTTGGGATTTTTTTGTGGATGCGGTAAAGGAACAATATTACCCTGTTGGAAACTATGAGGACCAATACATGAGATGGACCACAATGTGGCAAGAGAGGGGCCAAGCAGCTTTGGAGTTCACCAATTCCTTCCATACCTTGTGCACCAAGATGGGTATCAAAGACTCTAAGCGAAATTTGGTTCTAAAATACCGTGGGGCTCTACACAGATACATCTAGACTGAAATAGATTTTCTGGACCTCTCATCACTCAGTTCTGCTTATTGATATGTTGTTAAAATCGAGAAGAAATTTAAGCACCAGAACAAATGGGAGTTTCGGTCTGCAAATCCGCAACAACAAAAGTATGACAAAGACGGCCCAAAGAAACAGTCTCCTGAAAATCAATCCAAGACATAGGAAAAGAAGGGTCATGGGAAGACAAACAAGGACACTGGAAAATGGTGCGAGTTCCAGAAAATCCCCTGGCACAAGACCGATGAATGTCGCTCAAAACAATCATTGGTGGCTGAGATCAAAGAAAAAGAGCCAAACCCTGATTCATAATCTGATTATGAAAATACTGGTAAAGAATAGATCATTGACGTGGACCCCACTGTTATTGTCGCGACCACAACAATTCAACTAGAAGAACCAACAGATCCTGAAGAGGGGGAGCGCCTTTTTCATTCACATATGTGGGTGAAGGGGACCCCACTGCATTTTATTGTTGATAATGAAAGCCAGAAGAACCTCATCTCAATAGAGGTTGTCAAACAGTTGGGATTGTCGACAACACCACACCCACAACCATACAACATTAGGTGGCTTCGCCAAGGATGAGATCTCTGTGTCAGCCAACAATGTTGATTTTCATACGACATCAAACCCTTAAAATATGAGGTCTTATGTGATGTTTCCCCACTGGATGTCTGTGATGTTCTCTTGGGCCATCCATATATGTGGAAGTGCCATGTTGTTTATGAGTCTTGACCCCATGGTGCCATTGTTTCTCTGGGGGTTCATCTCTACAGAATACTAGAGGTAGTTCCATCTATTGTTCCACCTAAAAAGTGTCACAAGGTAGTATCTCATACTGCAAAATTTAGCTTCTTCACAATCTGTTCAAAAGGAGAACATAAGGACACTGCAGCCACTACAGCCTCACCCCAAGCACCTTCTATCCAACAGAAGCGGGTCGACAAGGCTGCAACAAAGTGAAAATATTCCTCGTGCACACCATCCTCTCATGTATATCGACTTGTTGAACAACCTCAGCCTCAACAGGTTCGTGACAAATTTCCACAAACTGAGCAGCGCGACCTCTCCAGCAAGGCAAACAACTCACCAAGATGCAGATTCAGCAAACACTTTTCCCTCTCCCCCGGGAAATCAACGCAATGGATACCATTGGTTCCTAAGGAGGGAGGATTGATCTAGGTTGATATCGGTGGCCACCCACCTTTTTCAACTAGCTCAAAATGGTTTTCTGGCAATTTTGGCAATTTACTATTTTTAGCAGCTTTAACTTTTGGGGCCATTTTGAGGGCCTAAATGAAGGTTTTTTGGGATCAACCCAACTCAATGATAGTCAAAGGCATGATTGAGGCCCCAAAATGAATCTCCTTGACAATACCTTTCCAATGGGATATCATAAGCCTAAAACGAATATCGTATGCAAACGTTACGACCCCGAGAAGTTAATGTACTAACTTACCCAAACGGGGCCCATATGACTTTTGGCGCTTCATCTCCTAGGGTAGGTTTTTGGATGTCTAGTGTTTTTGACATTCCTGTTTATTTTGAAAAGTCCTTCAGAGCCTAATTGTAATCATATTCTTACGAATGCGAGTAGCCGTCACATCTTTTCTCAGAGATAAGATGCCACCATTCGAGCAAGTCTTTCACTCTGTATTTTTACAGTCTCTGTACATTTATTTCATTAATAGAAATCATGTATTACTGTGTATCTGTGTTTATGGTTTCATATCTGATACATTTCTGTTATATTATTGAATATATGTGATATCTCTGTGCATTTCTTTATTATATCTCTGCTCTCATTTCATGCTGAAAATAATCTGGATCAGTGGTATCAGAGCAGGTTGCTCTTGATCGTTTTTTAGTGCATGTCCCCGACGAGGTTTGAGTATAGCAAGTTGGGTATTGAGCTTGTCTCTCTTGGAGACAATCGCTCTCACACACCCTAGAAACCCTCAATGGAGGAAGAAAAGAAAAACGACGAAGTAGATGATCCTATCAGTTTGTTGCTTGAGCAAGCTCTCACGCGACAGAGGGACGAAATGATGGAGAATTTTTTCCACATCCTTCAGTGCCTGCCGATAGCAACAAGCACATCTTCATCAAGAGGCCACTTTGGAAGAACCTCGCCTTTCAAGGTACAAGTTAATTTTGATATTACTGTATTTGAAGGATAGATAGATGCAGAAGCTCTAGACAAATGGTTAAATCTGCTATAAGGTTATTTCTCTATTCACAATTTTTCCAACAGAGAAAAGATCACCTTCACACTCCTTAAATATCTCCCTCATGTCAAACATTGGTGGAAAACTTAATGGGATAAAATTTCCACAGAGGAGTCTGGAATATATGGGGTCTAGCCCACTTGGGATTTTTATGTGGATGCGATAAAGGAATAGTATTACCCTATTGGAAACTATGACGACCAGTATATGAGATGGACCACACTGTGGAAAGAGAGAGGCCAAGAAGTTCTGGAGTTCACCAATACCTTCCATATCTTGCGCACCAAGCTGGGTATCAAAGACTCCGAGCGACATTTGGTTTTGAAATACCGTGGGGCTCTACATAGATACATTCAGACTGAAATGGATTTTCTGGACCTCTCATCACTCGGTGTTGTTTATTGATATGTTGTTAAAATCGAGAAGAAATTTAAGCACCAGAACAAACGGGATTTCCGGTCTGCAATACCACAATAGCCAAAGTATGACAAATATGACCCAAACAAATAGTCTCCCGAAAACCAGTCCAAGACACAATAAAAGAAGGGTCAAGGGAAGACAAAGAAGGACACCAGAAAATGGTGTAAGTTCCACAAAATCCCTTGGCACAACATTGATGAATGTCGCTCAAAAGAGTCATTGGTGGCCGAGATCAAAGACAAAGAGCCAAACCCTGAATCAGAATCTAATTATGAAAATAATGGTAAAGGATAGATCATTGACGCGGACCCCACTGTTATTTTCGCAACCATAGAAATTCAACTAGAAGAACCAACAAATCATGAAGAGGGGGAGCGCCTTTTTCATTCACAGATGTGGGTGAAGGGGACCCCACTGCATTTTATTGTTGATAGAGGAAACCAAAAGAACCTCATCTCAGCAGAGGTCGTCAAACAGTTGGGATTATCGACAACACCACACCCGCAGTCGTACAACATCGGGTGGATTCACCAAGGACGAGATCTCTGTGTCATCCAACAATGTCGATTGTCATATGGCATCCAACCCTTCAAGGATGAGGTCTTATCTGATATTTCCCCACTGGATGTCTGTGATGTTCTCTTGGGCCAACCATATATGTGGAAGCGTCATGTTGTTTATGAGTCTCGACCCCGCAGTGTCATTATTTCTCTGGGGGGTCATCTCTATAGAATACCATAGGTAGTTCCAACTACCGTTCCACCTAAAAAGTTCCGCAAGTTAGTATCTCATAATGCAAAATTTAGCTTCTTCACAATCTATTCAAAAGGAGAACAGAAGGACACTGCAACCACTACAACCTTGCCCCAAGCACCTTCTATCCAACAGAAGCAGGACGACAAGGCTGCATCAAAGCGCAAAGATTCCTTCTTCACACCTTCCTTTCATGTATCTTGACTTGTTGAACAACCTCAGCCTCAACAGGTTCGTGACAGACTTCCACAAACTGAGCAGCGTGACCTCTCCAGTAAGGCAAGCAGCTCACCAAGATGCAGATTCAACAAACATTTTTCCCTCTCCCCCAGGAACTCAACGCAATAGAGACCATTCCTTACTAAGGAGGGAGGATTGATCCAGGTGGATATCGGTGGCCACCCACCTTTTCCAACTGGCTCAAAATAGTTTTCTGGCAATTTTGGCAATTTACTATTTTTAGCAGTTTTAACTTCCGGGGCCATTTTGAGGGCTTAAATGAAGGTTTTTTGGGATATACCCAGCTCAATGATAGCCAAAGGAATGATTGAGGCCCCAAAATGAATCTCCTCAATGATACCTTTCCAACAGTCTATCATACACCTAAAGTGGAGATCGTATGCAAAAGTTACGACCTCGGGAAGTCAATGTACTAACTTACCCAAACGGGGCCCACATGACTTTTGGCGCTTCATCTCCTAGGTTAGATTTTTGGATGTGTAAGGTTTTTGAAATTCCTGTTAATTGTGAAAAGGCCTTCAGAGCCTCATTGTAATCATCTTATTGCAAATGCGAGTAGCCATCACATCTCTTCTCATAGATAAGCTGCCACCATTCTAGCGAGTCTTTCACTCTGTATTTTAACAGTCTCTGTACAATTCTTTCATTAATAGAAATCGTGTATTATTGTGTATCTGTTTTTATGGTTGCATCTCTGATACATTTCTTTTATATTATTGAATATCTGTGATATCTCTGTGAATTTCTTTATTATATCTCCACTCTCATTTCGTGCCAAAAATAATCCGGATCAGTGGTATCAGAGCAGGCTGCTCTTGATCGTTTTTCAGTGCATGTCCTCGATGAGGTCCGAGTATAGCAAGTTAGGTATACAACTTGTCTCTCTTTAATACAATCATTTTATCACACCCAATAAACCCTCAATGGTGGAACAAAATAAAAATGACGGAGCACGATCCTATCAGTCTGTTTCTTGAGCAAGCTCTCACGCGATAGAGGGACGAAATGATGGAGAATTTTTCCCACATCCTTCAATGCCTACCAATAGAAACAGGTTCATATTCATCAAGAGAACCCTTTCGAAGCACCTCACCTTTCAAGGTACAAGTTAATTTTGATATTCTTGTATTTGAAGGACAGATAGATGTAGAAGCCCTAGACAAATGGTTAAATGTGCTAGAAGGTTATTTCTTTGTTTAGAATTTTTCCGACAGAGAAAATATCACCTTTGCACTCCTTAAAGCTCACCCTCATGTCAAACATTGGTGGGAAACTTATTGGGAGAAAAGTTCCACAGAGGAGTCTGGAATATATGGGGCCGAGCCCACTTGGGAATTTTTTGTGGATGTGGTAAAGGAACAGTGTTACTCTGTTGGCAACTATGAGGACCAGTACATGAGATGGACCACACTGCGGTGAGAGAGGGGCCAAGCAGTTCCGGAGTTCACCAATACCTTCCATACCTTGCACACCTATATGGGTATCAAAGACTCTGAGCGACATTTGGTTCTGAAATACCGTGAGGCTCTACACAGATACATTAAGTCTGAAATGGATTTTCTAGACCTCTCATCACTCGGTGCTTCTTATCGATATGCTATTAAAATCAAGTAGAAATTTAAGCATCATAACAAATGGTAGTTTGGGTCTGCAAATCCGCAACAACCAAAGAATGACAAAGACGGCCCTAACAAACAATCTCCTGAAAACTAGTCCAAGACACAGGAAAAGAAGGGTCACGAGAAGACAAAGAAGGACACTAGAAAATGGTGCGAGTTCCATAAAATCCCCTAGCACAACACCGATGAATGTCGCTCAAAACATTCATCGGTGGCCAAGATCAAAGACAAAGAGCCAAACCCTGATTCAGAATCTGATTATGAAAATACTGGTAAATGACAGATCATTGACGCAGACCCCATTTCTATTGTCGTGAGCGCAACAATTCAACCAGAAGAACCAACAGATCTTGAAGAGGGGGAGCACCTTTTTCATTCATAGATGTGGGTGAAGGGGACCCCGCTACATTTTATTGTTGATAGCGGAACCCAAAAGAACCTCATCTCAGCAGAGGTCGTCAAATAGTTGGGATTTTTGACAACACCACACCTGCAGCCATACAACATTGGGTGGCTTTACCAAGGACGAGATCTTCATGTCAGCCAACAATGTCTATTTTCATATGACATCCAACCCTTCAAGGATGAGGTCTTATGTGATGTCTCCCCACTGGATGTCTGTGATGTTCTCTTAGTCCAGCCATATATGTGGAAGCGCCATGTTGTTTATTAGTCTCGACCCCACAGTGTCATTGTTTCTCTAGGGGGTCATCTCTACGGAATACCAGAGGTAGTTCCAACTACTGTTCCACCTAAAAAGTGTTGCAAGGTAGTATCTCATACTACAAAATTTAGCTTCTTCACAATCTGTTCAAAAGGATAACAGAAGGACACTGCAGCCTCGCCCCAAACACCTTCTATCCAACAGAAGCAGGTTGTCAAGGCTACAAAAAATCGCAAAGATTCCTTGTGCACATCGTCCTCTCATGTATCTCGACCTTTTGAACAACCTCAGCCTCAACAGGTTCGTGATAGACTTCCACAAACTGAGCAGCGTGACCTCTCCAGCAAGGAAAGCAACTCACCAAGATGCAGATTCAACAAATGTTTTTCCCTCTCCCTCGGGAACTCAACGAAATGGACACCATTGGTTCCTAAGGAGGGAGGATTTATCTAGGTGGATATTAGTGGCCACCCACCTTTTCCAACTGGCTCAAAACAATTTTCTGGCATTTTTGGCAATTTACTATTTTTAGCAGCTTTAACTTTCAGGGCCATTTTGAGGGCCTAAATGAAGGTTTTTTGGGATCGACCCAACTCAATGATATCCAAAGGCATTATTGAGGCCCCAAAACAAATATCCTCAACGATACCTTTCCAATGGGCTATCATACGCCTAAACCAGAGATCGTATGAAAAAGTTACGACCCCGGGAAGTCAATGTACTAACTTACCCAAACGGGGTCCACATGACTTTTGGCGTTTCATCTCCTAGGGTAGGTTTTTGGATTTCTAGGGTTTTTGACATTCCTGTTTATTGTGAAAAGTCCTTCAGAGCCTCATTGTAATCATCTTCTTGTGAATGCGAGTAGCCGTCACATCTCTTCTCAGAGATAAGCTGCCACCATTCTAGCGAGTCTTTCACTCTGTATTTTTACAGTCTCTGTACATTTCTTTAATTAATAGAAATCATGTATTACTGTGTATCTATGTTCGTCGCATGAGCGACACACCTAGTTTGTTAAAATTAATATGGTCAACGTTCGTTGCAAGAGCAACAACTGACCTAACATTAAATATGACCGTTAAAAATGACAAATAAATAGGTAAAAAAAATAAATATTTTTAGGTCACGGTCGTCTCAATTGCGACGATCGTGACCTAAAATTGGACTATAAATATTTGACAATTTAAAGATGTTGCGACAATCTTGCTATAACAACAACGGTTCCGAAAGGGTATTTTTCTGCGGAAGAATGTCGTAGAATGTTGTTAGAGGTGGGGAAAAAAGTAAAGTGGGTGAAAAGGGTGATGGTAGATGTTATTGCCCTTGTAAAAAATGTTGCCTCAGACATCCCGCAAGAATTTTATTAGTAACAACTACAAAACATTGTAGGAAATATGGGCACATTGATGGCGGATCGAATGAATATCATCCCATGGTAATTAGCTATATATTCATTATCTTTTTTTATTTTGTCAATTTTATATAAAATTGTATATATATATATATATATATTGTTTGAATCTTTGTTATAGTATACACTAATTTTGCATGATTGTTTCTAATTATAAATTTAGAGTTTCCCTCTAAATTTCCGTAGAATATTGCACCAAGTATTAGTAGAAATGATGTTATACAAGCTGAGGAACATCATCATGACCAAGCAAATGAGGATCTCATGGAAGAAGATGATGGGACAAATCAAGTTAATGATCCCATGGAAGAAGATGATGGGACAAATCAAATGGTCCAAGATTTGTTTTCGCAGCTGGATGAGGATGGGGAAAATGTTGGTATTTATGATGAACCTCTATTAGAAAAGACAAATAAACGACTTTATGAAGGATCAAGAGAAAATCTTATCTCCGCTACATTGTTGCTAGTGAACTTAAAGGTTAAAAATAATTTGTTGAACACTTGTATGACACAAATACTAAGGTATGTAATATGTTTCATCTCATATTATACATAAATGTTGATTTTTTTTCTATTTGTTTTTAGTGTTAATTAATGTGTAAAATAAGAATGCAATTTTTACGATTAATATTCTTACATTAACTAGTTATTTGTTATGTTGTAGATTGTTAGGTGAATTTTTATTACCGTCGTCAAATATTTTACCTCGCACATATCGAGGTTTGCATGCCATTATGAATGACATTGGAATGGATTATCAAACTATAGATTCATGTCCTAATGACCATATTATATATTATGAACAACATGCTTCGGAAATAGAATGTTCGCAATGTCTTATCCGTAGATATCGAACCAATCAAGTAACAAAAAGGGTGCCTCGAAAGGTTCTTAATCATATTCCCATAATTCCACGTTCGCAACGATTGTTTAGGTGTGAAAGTATAGCACAATTTATGGATTACCATGCATGTAACATAAGTGGAGATGGTGTTCTTCGAATTCCTGCCGATGGTTATGCATTTAGGGAAATTGAGGAAAAATGGGCAGATTTCAAGGATGAACCTCGTAATGTTAGGCTTTCATTAGCAGCTGACGGTGTTAATCCATTCAGAGAGATTAGGTATATTTACTCAGTGTGGCCTATTTTTGTTATCAACAATAACATTCCTCCTTGGATGTCAATAAAGAGGGAGCACATAATGTTGACAATGATTGTTCCAGGTATTTATTTACATTAATTTTTTGAATTTAACATTGTCATTTGTTTCAATTTTTGCATAATATCTTTTGTTTGTTTATTTAATTATATATATTACATGATATCATTCCTATAGTAATTATGTGTAATTTCAAACAATTAGGTAAGTACCAGGTTAAATATATGAATGCATATATCAAGCCTCTTATTGACGAGCTACTAAAGTTATGGGTTGGCATCACAATGTGTGGCATATGTAAACCAATCGGGGAGAATAAATTTAAATTCCATGGAATACTTTTATGGACAATTCATGATGCCCCTGGACTAACACATTTTTGTGGTATGTAGCATTCTAATATTTCTCTTTAATACTATATAATATTTTAATGTTATCATCGTGCATGTTTAATTTTTAAATAATCTCATCGTATAATTGGCATTAATCCATTTGTCGCAGGTCTTCAAACAAAGGGTAAACTTCCATGTCAAGTTTGTGGCCCTAAGATGAAGTATCATCATTCAAAAAGTTTAGAAAAGATGGTATTTGATGAGTATAGGCACCTTCTTCCTAAGAACCATAGGTATCATACTATTGAAAAACATCTTTTCAATGGGAAAGAAGAGACTCGTTTAAAACCACGAAGAATGACACATCACCTATGGAGGTTAAAATATAATAGAAATCGTCAAAAGACTGGTTTAAAACCAAGAAGAATGACACGCCACCTATGGAGGTTGGAATATAATATAAATCGTCAAGGTACTTAATTTCATAATGTATCGTAGATCATGTAATGTTTTGAATGTTTATTTTAATCATTGAATTTATTTTACCGTATTTGATAATTATTTTTATGATTTCTTTTATGCTTCATGAAGGCCGCAATCATCATGAGGGTATTAATAATGGGCTTCCATGAGGAATGAAATGTTATCCTGCTCAATTCATGAGGTTTCCATACTATGAGGAGCTAAAAATAGCTCATTTGTTTGATACAATGCATATCGGGAAGAATGTGACTGAAACATTATGGCGAATCATAGATGGTAGGAGGGACAAAGAAAAAATTGTCAAAATTTGTATTGACATTTAGGAATCCAATCATGCAATGCGAAGTGTGATATGATATTCAAATAGATCAAATGGAGTACTAGACTAAAACAAACTTCCATGGTTATTAACAAAGCAACAAAGCAATGATGTAAAATAGGTCATTCAAAGAATTAAATTTCCCACGGGTTTTGCTTCAAACATAAAAAATATATTAATGAAGAAAGGTGAATTTGGTGGGGTAAAAACACATGATTGGCATACCTTCATTAAGGTAATAATTTTGGTATACATATTTATATATATTGACCTTATAGATCTTTTATTTATTTTTATTTTTTTCTTATCTACTTTGGTCTAAACAAATAACAATTCATTTTGTTGTTACAATATGTTCTACCACTATCTCTCCCAAACGAATTTGACAACAACGTCAAACAATTTATATATGATCTTGGAAAATACATGAGGTAAGACTTAGTTGTGATTTATATGAAAAATGTTCTTTCAAATTATTGTTGTACTTAATGACACATGTTTTACTTGTAATGTAATATATTATATTATGTTATGTTGAAACATGCTATTTTCTTGTGTCATGATCTCATGTAGATGGTTGTCATTGAAACAAATCCATGAAGATGATATAAAGTATTGGAAGCGAGAAATTCCTCATCTAATGTGTGAAATGCAAAAGTTTATACCTACTACATTTTTCAATGCACAAGAACACTACCTCATACACCAAATTGAGGAGATTGAAATTTGTGGACCTGTTCAGACAAGGTCAATGTGGATGGTGGAGAGGCACTTGAAATCATTGAAGGTGTTGGTTAGAGAAAGATCACATCCTAAGGGTTCTATGGTGGAGGGATATATGGTATATCAATCCATGGTGTATATTAGTCAGTATCTTCCTAAATTAGCAGCGCCAACTATGCATGTAGTGGATCGCATTTGGGATGTGAACTCCATCAAAAAATTTGAAGATCAGGAGCATCTGTTGGGGAAAGGTAGAATGAAAAAAATGAGAGGTAATATATTAATAATTGTGAAAATTTATATTAATAATACATATAAAGTTTCATTTTTTGTGTATATGATCATACTCATTAATATATTAATACAATTTATTTCATAAATTATAAATATTTATAATTACCTGCATATTGTACGTTATAACTAATATTTAATATTGGTGAATTATGATTTTTTGATTCAGTTTCTCAAGAGTGGGATGCACTGTATTTATACATTGCAAATAATCTTGACTGGATGAATGTATGGATTGAAAGATGTAAACAAAATAATGGAGGTAGGTTATCATGGCAACAACTGTCTGAATTGGTTAGAGAAGCTCGTCGTAATGGAGATGCCAATGTTACGCTGAGGGAAATTAATCTAGCATATGGTTTGAAAGATGGTCAGGTAAGCAAATTCACCCATTTTATTCAGTTATTTTATATTATATTAATGTGACTACATGTGTACTGTATTTTTCATATACTTTCGAAGTTATATAAATATATGTTAATTTATTAATTGACAATGCATATTTTACATATCTAGCATATTGTAGTTGAAACACCACAAGGCTATGTGGTGTAATGGTCGTAAATTTCGCATCAAACAATTGGATGAAACCAGAAAAAATTCTGATAGTGGGATAACTACAATATTCCAGGTTACTAATGTTTCCTTTAGGAGTGACAAACATCCCCGAGAATCTGAAAATAGATACTATGGGTATTTAAACGATATACTTGATTGTGACTTTAATTCCTTCAAATTAGTTATGTTCGATGTCAAATGGTATAGGTTACGAATGCATGAACGTGATGAGGAAAGAACTGTTATTCAACATGCCAATGGATATCCAATTATTACAACAATGGTGTTTGAAAGAGGACATGATCCCTATGTTTTTCCAAGGCAATGTGAACAGGTCTTTTACTCAAATGTTCCAAGTGAAAGGGATTGGTCATTTGTTGTTAGATATGATCCAAGAGGAAGGCCAATTAAGTATAATCATTTACAGGAAGAAGATGATATTGAAGATCAAGAAGATGATTCGACAGATAAGATAGAGTCGGAATATCATGGAGGGTCGACAGATGAAGAAGACGGAGAAGATCATGATCCAGGCATAGGAGACAATATTGCAATTCTTGATGATGATGTCGATGCAAATATGCTTGAAAATGACATTGATGATGATGATGATATCATCAATCCTTTCAACATCATTTCAGAACTAGATGATGATATAGATGTCAAGTTTGATGAAGAAGATCAAGATAGAGAATAAGGATTAGGTACGTGACTATATAATATTTTTATTACATGTTTTTAAGTTTTATGCGACGTTTTTATATCCTAAGTTACATGTTGTTTAATTATTATATGAAACCTGGAAATAGTTGCCAATATATTAAAGTACATGGTAGACTCAAAATATCATTTAGAAACACATAATTTCATGTACCTTCATTAATTTTTGTTTTTGTAGTTTCTATGCATGAATCTTAATAGGACGTTGCTTTCGATTATTTTCTATTTTATAGATTGGTTTTTGGGGATCAATTGAGAGTGAT
>ML781933.1:82176-100066 GCA_009831015.1 Picea engelmannii
TATGGAATAAAATGAAGGCAAAATGGATGGTTTTGGAGACAAAAGTATGATTTGTGAAGTGAAAATAAGCATAAAATGGTACCCAACATCTCCCCCAAGAGGAAGACTTTGCATGTCCTCATGCACAAAAAATGTTCTTGAACACCTGTCAATAGTCTTCTGCCACCTCTGCTTCCTGCAATAATGTATCCACATTGGCTTTAGTTGTATGAATAACTTTTAACCTCTTATATTTTTCCTTGTATGCTTGCTTTTGTTGAAGCTATTTGTATGCTTGTTCGAAGATCAGTTTGTTTCTCTTTTGAAGCTTCTTTTACTTCTTCTTTAGTTTTTCATTTTCCTCGTCTAGTAGATATGTTAATGATTCCAAGTTTCATATTTGTATTTGACTGAAGGTCCAGCTAGCTTGCAAAGTATCAAATTAAGATTTCAAGTTGATAAACCAAATATGAAATGAATCCAAGCATTAGTTGATATCGTCGCAAGAGAGAAGAATGTAAATAATCTTGCGATGAATTTGCTATACTATCAACGACAAAATTTCGTCAATAGTATAGCTAATTCATCACAAGAATATTGTGTCTAATTTGAATGGTTAATTACATGGTTTGCAAGGAGTGTAGGGCTTATATTATGGTGCAATGTAGTGTAGTCTATAAAAACAATCTCTATTCCAAACCTCAAAATGGATAGTACCACATCTTTTTCATAAGACAAATATTCTTGGTATGTTTCCTTTGTGGATATGGTGGCTCAAGCCCTCAGTACACATCATGCCTTACAATGAAATGTAACAATTTTACTATTGAAATATGATAGTGTTATGTCACCCATGGTTAAGGAAAGAACTTAAGGTTCTTAGGTCCTATATGAATCTTCTTAGAATTGAGATTCGTTACATAGTCCTTGAAAAAAGACAAAAGAGTTATGTAGAGGATATTAATTTGGTCTTTGTGTGGGACATTTTATGCCATTAGGATCGAGGAACGAGGAACAAAAATTGTACGAGGAGAAGACACCGGCAACAACGACCTGCGAATGGGGCGAACGTTGAAATTTTGAAATCAAGTAAAACACGGCAGCATTACCTACAACAAAATGTAAACTTAAATCTCATACCAAAATTTACTTGAAAATAATGAAAAAGGAGAAGTGTATTAGCTTGGCAAATGAGGGCCTCCAGTGATTCACTTGTACACCTAGATTTGTCTCAATTAAGAAGGAAATTCCAGCAGCATTCACATAATCATCTCATAAACATCATCAAGAACAAAACACCAAACTAATCTCAAGACTGAAAATTCAGAGTTTTCTTCTTTAACATAAGATGCCATACTAATCCATTTCTTGAAGTATTTATACAAAATGTTTGTAACTGAAAATACTAAAACGACTCCTAATCTAAGGATGAGATCCAAAAAATATACTAATAAGGTCAAATCCCTCCTTTAGATACACAAAATATGCACAAATCCCGAGAAAATCTAAAACTGCCCATAATTTTCTGCTGAAGTGGCTCAGTTTGACCAGCATTGACCAGACACCTGGAAAGCTCAAATCTTGAACCTCATAGATATTCATCCATCCTTGTACATCAAGGATAATGAAACATGTCTCTAATTTTTCCCAGCTGTCCTAAAAGTACACGAACCTTGGAGCAATTGCAGGATTTAGTCAAATCCTGTAATTTCTGATAAATTTTTAATTTTAATGCTAAAAATTAAAAAATTCAATTCTTAATCTAAGGAATGATAAATGTACATTGCATGGGTTGTTTTATGGAAAATATGGAATAAAATGAAGGAAAAATGGATGGTTTTGGAGACAAAAGTATGATTTGTGAAGTGAAAATAAGCATAAAATGGTACCCAACATCTCCCCCAAGAGGAAGACTTTGCATGTCCTCGTGCACAAAAAATGTTCTTGAACTCCTGTTAATAGTCTTCTGCCACCTCTGTTGCCTGCAATAATGTATCCACATTGGCTTGAGTTGTATGAAAAAATTTAAACCTCTTATATTTTTCCATGTATGCTTGCTTTTGTTGAAGCCATTTGTATACTTGTTCGAAGATCAGTTTGTTTCACTTTTGAAGCTTCTTTTACTTCTTCTTTAGTTTTTCATTTTCCTCATCTAGTAGATATGTTAATGATTCCAAGTTTCATATTTGTATTTGACTGAATGTCTAGCTAGCTTGAAAAGTATCAAATTGAGATTTCAAGTTGATAAACCAAATATGTAATGAATCCAAGCATCATTTGATATCGTCGCAAGAGAGACGAATGTAAATAATCTTGCGACGAAGTTGTTATACTATCGAAGAAAAAATTTCATCGATAGTATAGCTAATTCATCACAAGAATATTGTGTCTGACTTGAATGCTTAATTACATGGTTTGGAAGGAGTGTAGGGATTATATTATGGTGCAATGTAGTGTATTCTATAGGAACAATCTCTATGCCAAACCTCAAAATAGATAGTACCATATCTTGTTCATGAGACAAATATTCTTGGTATGTTTCGTTTGTTGATATGGTGGCTCAAGCCCTGAGTACACATGATGCTATAAATTGAAATGTAACAATTTTACTATTGAATTATGATAGTGTTATGTCACCCATGGTTAAGGAAAGAACTTAAGGTTCTTAGGTCCTATTTGAATCTTCTTAGAATTGAGATTTGTTACATAGTCGTTGAGAAAAGACAAAAGACTTATGTATCGGATATTAATTTGGTCTTTGTATGGGACATTTTATTCCATTAGGATCGAGGAACGAGGAACAAAAAATGTACGAGGACTAGACACCGAAAACAATGACCTGTGAATGGGGCCAATGTTGAAATTTTGAAATCAAGTAAAACACGACAGCATTACCTATAACAAAATGTAAACATAAATCTCATACCAAAATTTACTTGAAAAGAATGAAAAAGGAGAAGTGTACTAACCTGGCAAAGGGGGGCTTCCAGTGCTTCACTTGTACACCTAGAATTGTCTCAGTTAAGAAGGAACATCCAGCAAAATTCACATAATAATCTCATAAACATCATCAATAACAAAACACCAAACTGATCTCAAGACTGAAAATTCAGAGTTTTCTTCATTAACATAAGATGTCATACTAGTCAATTTCTCTACGTATCTATACAAAAAGTTTCTAACTGAAAATACTAAAAAGACTCTTGATCTGAGGATGATATCCAAAAAATATACTAAGAAGGTTGAATCCCTCCTTCAGATTCAAAAAATATGCACAAATCCCAAGAAAATATAAAACTATCCATAATTTTTTGCTAAAACGGGGTATTTTCTACTGAAGTGGCCCTGTTTGACCAACGTTGACCAGACACCTAGAAAGCTCAGATCTCAAACCTGATAGATATTCATCCATCCTTGTACATCAAGGATTATGAAACATGTCTTTGATTTTTCCTGGATGTCCTGAAAGTACACGAACCTTGGAGCAATTACGGGATTTAGTCAAATCCTGTAATTTCTGACAAATTTTTAATTTTAATGCTAAAAATTCAAAAATTCAATTCTTAAGCTAAGGAATGATAATTGTACCTTGCATAGGTTGTTTTATGGAAAATATGGAATAAAATGAAGGCAAAATGGATGGTTTTGGAGACAAAAGTATGATCTGTGAAGTGAAAATAAGCATAAAATGGTACCCAACATCTCCCCCAAGACGAAGACTTTGCATGCCCTCATGTAGAAAAAATGTTCTTGAACTCCTGTCAATAGTCTTCTGCCACCTTTGGTGCCTGCAATAACGTATCCACATTGGATTGAGTTGTATGAAGAACTTTTAACCTCTTATATTTTTCCTTGTATGCTTTCTTTTGCTGAAGCCATTTGTATGCTTGATCGAAGATCAGTTTGTTTCACTTTTGAAGCTTCTTTTACTTCTTATTTAGTTTTTCATTTTCTTCGTCTAGTAGATATGTTAATGATTACAAGTTTCATATTTGTATTTGACTAAAGGTCCATCAAGCTTGCAAAGTATCAAATTGAGATTTCAAGTTGATAAACCAAATATGAAATGAATCCAAGCATCATTTGATATCGTCACAAGAGAGACGAATGTAAATAATCTTGCGACGAATTTTCTATACTATCGACGAAAAAAGTTCGTCGATAGTATAGCTAATTCGTCGCAAGAATATTGTGTCTAATTTGAATGGTTAATTACATGGTTTGCAAGGAGTGTAGGGCTTATATTATGGTGCAATGTAGTGTAGTCTGTAAGAACAATCTCTATGCCAAACCTCAAAATGGATAGTACCATATCTTGTTCATAAGACAAATATTCTTGGTATGTTTCCTTTCTGGATATGGTGGCTCAAGCCCTTAGTACACATGATGCCTTACAATGACATGTAACAATTTTACTATTGAATTATGATACTGTTATGTGACCCATGGTTAAGGAAATAACTTAAGGTTCTTAGGTCCTATTTGAATCTTCTTAGAATAGAGATTCGTTACATATTCGTTGAAAAAAGACAAAAGACTTATGTAGCAGATATTAATTTGGTCTTTGTGTGGGACATTTTATGCCATTAGGAACAAGGAATGAGGAACACAAATTGTATGAGGACTAGACACCGGGAACATCGACCTGCGAATGAGGCCAACATTGAAATTTTGAAATCAAGTAAAACACAACAACATTACCTACAGCAAAATCTAAACTTAAAGCTCACACCAAAATTTACTTGAAAAGAATGAAAAAGGAGTAGTGTACTAGCTTGGCAAAGGGGGGCCTCTAGTGCTTCAATTGTACACCTAGAGTTGTCTCAGTTAAGAAGGAACTTCCAGCAGCATTCACATAATCATCTCATAAACATCACAACAAAACACCAAACTGATCTCAAGACTGAAAATTCAGAGTTTTCTTCATTAACATAAGATGTCATAGTAGTCCATTTCTTGAAGTATTTATACAAAAAGTTTGTAACTGAAAATACTATAAAGACTCCTAATCTAAGGATGAGATCCACAAAATATACTAAGAAGGTCGAATACCTCCTTCAAATCCACAAAATATGCACAAATCCCAAGAAAATCTAAAACTGTGCATAATTTTCTGCTAAGTGAGGGTATTTTCTGTTGAAGTGGCTTTGTTTGACCAGCGTTGACCACACACCTAGAAAGCTCACATATCGAACCTGATATATATTCATCCATCCTCGTGCATCAAGGATCATGAAGCATGTCTCTGATTTTTCCTAGTTGTCTTGAAAGTACACGAACCTTGGAGCAATTACGGGATTTAGTCAAATCCTGTAATTTCTCATAAAGTTTTAATTTTAATGCTAAAAATTCAAAACTTCAATTCTTAAGCTAAGGAATGATAATGTACCTTGCATAGGTTGTTTTATGGAAAATATGGAATAAAATGAAGGCAAAATGGATGGTTTTGGAGACAAAAGTATGATTTGTGAAGTGAAAATAAGCATAAAATGGTACCTAACATCTCCCCCAAGAGGAAGACTTTGCATGTCCTCATGCACAAAAAATGTTCTTGAACTCCTGTCAATAGTCTTCTGCCACCTCTGGTGCCTGCAATAATGTATCCACATTGGCTTGATTTGTATGAAGAACTTTTAACCTCTTAAATTTTTCCTTGTATGCTTGCTTTTGCTGAAGCCATTTGTGTGCTTGTTTGAAGGTCAGTTTATTTTGCTTTTGAAGCTTATTTTACTTCTTCTTTAGTTTTTCATTTTCCTCGTCTAGTAGATATGTTAATGATTCCAAGTTTCATATTTGTATTTGACTGAAGGTCCTGCTATCTTGCAAAGTATCAAATTGAGATTTCAATTTGATAAACCAAATATGAAATGAATCCAATCATCATTTGATATCATCGCAAGAGAGACAAATGTAAATAATCTCTTTCATAAGAAAAATATTCTTGGTATGTTTCCTTTGTGGATATGGTGTCTCAAGCCCTCAGTACACATGATGCCTTATAATGAAATGTAACAATTTTACTATTGAATTATGATAGTGTTATGTCACCCATGGTTAAGGAAAGAACTTAAGGTTCTTAGGTCCTATTTGAATCTTCTTAGAATTGAGATTCATTACATAGTCGTTGAAAAAAGACAAAAGACTTATGTAGCATATTTTAATTTGGTCTTTGTGTGGGAAATTTTATGCCATTAGGAACAAGGAACGAGGAACAAAAATTGTACAAGGACTAGACATCGACAACAACGACCTGCAAATAGGGCCAACTTTGAAATTTTGAAATCAAGTAAAACACGACAGCATTACCTACAACAAAATGTAAAATTAAAGCTCAGGCCAAAATTTACTTGAAAAGAATGAAAAAGGAGAATTGTACTAGCTTGGCAAAGGGGGGCCTCCAGTGCTTCACTTCTACGCCTAGAGTTGTCTCATTTAAGAAGGAACTTCCAGAAGCATTCACATATTCATGTCATAAACATCATCAAGAAGAAAACACCAAACTGATCTCAAGACTAAAAATTCAGAGTTTTCTTCATTAACATAAGATGTCATACTAGTCCATTTCTTGAAGTATTTATACAAAAATTATGTAACCGAAAATACTAAAAAGACTTCTAATCTGAGGATGAGATCCACAAAATATACTAATAAGGTTGAATCCCTCCTTCAGATTCACAAAATATGCACAAATCCCAAGAAAATCTAAAACTGTCCATAATTTTCTACTAACACATGGTATTTTCTACTGAAGTGAACTTGTTTGACCAACGTTGGCGAGACACATAGAAAGCTCAGATATCGATCCGGATAGATATTCATCCATCCTTGTACATCAAGGATCATGAAACATGTCTCTGATTTTTCCTAACTATCTTGAAAGTACACGAACCTTGGAGAAATTACGGGATTTAGTCGGATCCTATAATTTCTAATAAATTTTTAATTTTAAGGCTAAAAATTCAAAAATTCAATTCTTAAGCTAAGGAATGATAATGTACCTTGCATAGGTTGTTTTATGGAAAATATGGAATAAAATGAAGGCAAAATGGATGGTTTTGGACACAAAGGTATGATTTGTGAAGTGAAAATAAGCACAAAATGGTACCCAACATCTCCCCCAAGAGGAAGACTTTGCATGTCCTCATGCACACAAAATGTTCTTGAACTCCTGTCAATAGTTTTCTTCCACCTCTGTTTCCTGCAATAATGTATCCACATTGGCTTCAGTTGTATGAAGAAATTTTAACCTCTTATATTTTGCCTTGTATGCTTGCTTTTGCTGAACCCATTTGTATGCTTGTTTGAAGATCAGTTTGTTTCTCTTTTTAAGCTTCGTTTACTTCTTCTTTAGTTTTTCATTTTCCTCGTCTAGTAGATATGTTAATGATTCCAAGTTTTATATTTGTATTTGTTTGAAGGTCCAACTAGCTTGCAAAGTATGAAATTGAGATTTCAAGTTGATAAATCAAATATGAAATGAATCCAAGCATCATTTGATATCGTCGCAAGAGAGACAAATGTAAATAATCTTGCGACGAATTTGCTATACTATCGACGAAAAAAGTTCGTCGATAGTACAACTAATTTGTCACAAGAATATTGTGTTTAATTTGAATGGTTAATTACATGGTTTGCAAGGAGTGTAGGGATTATATTATGTTGCAATGTAGTGTAGTCTATAATAACAATCTCTAGGCCAAACCTCAAAATGGATAGTACCACATCTTGTTCATAAGACAAATATTATTGGTATGTTTCCTTTGTGGATATGGTGGCTCAAGTCCTCAGTACACATGATTCCTTACAATGAAATGTAACAATTTTACTATTGAATTATGATAGTGTTATGTCACCCATGGTTAAGGAAAGAACTTAAGGTTCTTAGGTCCTTTATGAATATTCTTAGAATTGAGATTTGTTACATAGTCGTTGAAAAAAGACAAAAGACTTATGCAGAGGATATTAATTTGGTCTTTGTGTGGGACATTTTATGTCATTCAGAACAAGGAATGAGGAACAAAAATTGTGCAAGGACTAGACACTGGAAACAATGACCTATGAATGGGGACAACGTTGAAATTTTGAAATCAAGTAAAACACGACAGCATTACCTACAGCAAAATGTAAACTTAAAGCTCATACCAAAATTTACTTGAAAAGATGAAAAATGAGAAGTGTACTGGCTTGGCAAAGGGGGGCCTCAAGTGCTTCACTTGTACACCTAGAGTTGTCTCAATTAAAAAGGAACTTCCAACAACATTCACATAAGCATCTCATAAACATCATCAAGAACAAAACAGTAAACTGATCTCAAGACTGAAAATTCAGAGTTTTATTCATTAACATAAGATGTCATACTAGTCCATTTCTTGACGTATTTATACAAAAAGTTTGTAACTGAAAATACTAAAAAGACTCCTAATCTGGGGATGAGATCCACAAAATATACTAATAAGTTCGAATCCCACCTTCAGATACACAAAATATGCACAAATCCCAAGAAAATCTAAAATTGTCCATAATTTTCTGCGAAAACAGGGTATTTTCTGCTAAAGTGGCCCTATTTGACTAGCATTGACCAGACACCTGGAAAGCTCAGATATCAAACCTGATAGATATTCAGCCATCCTTGTACATCAAGGATCATGAAACATGTCTCTAATCTTTACCAGTTGTCCTGAAAGTACACGAACCTTGGAGCAATTACGAGATTTAGTCAAATACTGTAATTTTCGATAATTTTTTAACTTTAATGCTAAAAATTCAAAAATTCAATTCTTAAGGTAAGGAATGATAAATGTACCTTGCATAGGTTTTTTTATGGAAAATATGGAATAAAATGAAGGGAAAATGGATGATTTTTGAGACAAAAGTATGATTTGTGAAGTGAAAATAAGCATAAAATGGTACCCAACATCTCCCCCAATAGGAAGACTTTGCATGTCCTCATGCACAAAAATTGTTCTTGAACTCCTGTCAATAGTCTTCTGCCACCTCTACTTCCTGCAATAATGTATCCACATTGGCTTGAGATGTATGAAGAAATTTTAACCTCTTATATTTTGCCTTGTATGCTTTCTTTTGCTGAACCCATTTGTATGCTTGTTCGAAGATCAATTTGTTTCGCTTTTGAAGCTGCTTTTACTTCTTCTTTAGTTTTTCATTTTCCTCGTCTAGTAGATATGTTAATGATTCCAAGTTTCATATTTTTATTTGACTGAAGGTCCAACAAGCTTGCAAAGTATCAAATTGAGATTTCAAGTTGATAAACCAAATATGAAATGAATCCAAGCATCATTTGATATCGTCGCAAGAGAGACAAATGTAAATAATCTTGCTTCGAATTTGCTATACTATTGACGAAAAAAGTTCGTCGATAGTATAGCTAATTCGTCGCAAGAATATTGTGTCTAATTTGAATGGTTAATTACATGGTTTGCAAGGAGTGTAGGGCTTATATTATGGTGCAATATAGTGTATTCTATAAGAACAATCTATATGCCAAACCTCAAAATGGATAGTACCATATCTTGTTCATAAGACAAATATTCTTGGTATGTTTCCTTTGTGGATATGGTGGCTCAAGCCCTCGGTACACATGATGCCTTACAATGAAATGTAACAATTTTACTATTGAATTATGATAGTGTTATGTCACCCATGGTTAAGGAAAGAACTTAAGGTTCTTAGGTCCTATTTGAATCTTCTTAGAATTGAGATTCATTACATAGTCGTTTAAAAAAGACAAAAGACTTATGTGGCAGATATTAATTTGGTCTTTGTGTGGGACATTTTATGCCATTAGGAATAAGGAACGAGGAACAAAATTTGTACGAGGACTAGACACCAGCAACAACGACCTGCGAATGGGGCCAATGTTGAAATTTTGAAATCAAGTAAAACACAATAGCATTACCTATAGAAAAATGTAAACTTAAAGCTCATACCAAAATTTACTTGAAAATAATGAAAAAGGAGAAGTTTACTAACTTGGCAAAGGGGGGCCTCTAGTGCTGCACTTGTACAACTAGAGTTGTCTCAGTTAAGAAGGAACTTCCAGCAGCATTCACATAATCATCGCATAGACATCATCAAGAACAATACACCAAACTGATCTCAAGATTGAAAATTCAGAGTTTTCTTCATTAACATAAGATGTCATACTAGTCCATTTCTTGAAGTATTTATATAAAACTTTTGTAACTTAAAATACTAAAAAGAATCATAATCTGAGGATGATATCCACAAAATATAATAAGAAAGTCAAATCCCTCCTTCATATCCACAAAATATGCACAAATCCCAAGAAAATCTAAAACTGTCCATAATTTTCTGCTAAAACATGGTATTCATCCATCCTTGTACCTTGTTACATAGTCGTTGAAAAAAGACAAAAGACTTATGTAGCGGATACTAATTTGGTCTTTGTGTGGGACATTTTATTCCATTAGGAATAAGGAATGGGGAACAAAAATTGTACAAGGACTAGACACCAGCAACAACGACCTGTGAATGGGGCCAATGTTGAAATTTTGAAATAAAGTAAAACACAACAGCATTACCTATAGCAAAATGTAAACTTAAAGCTCATACCAAAATTTACTTGAAAAGAATGAAAAAGGAGAAGTGTACTAGCTTGGCAAAAAGGGGCCTCCAGTGCTTCACTTGTACACCTAGAGTTATCTCAGTTAAGAAGGAACTTCTAGCAGCATTCACATAATCATCTCATAAACATCATCAAGAAAAAAACACCAAACTGATCTCAATACTGAAAATTCAGAGTTTTCTTCATTAACATAAGATGCCATACTAGTCCATTTCTTGAAGTATTTATACAAAAAGTTTGTAACTGAAAATACTAAAAAGACTCCTAATCTGAGGATGATATCCAAAAAATATACTAAGAAGGTCGAATCCCTCCTTCAGATCCACAAAATATGCACAAATCCTAAGAAAATCTAAAACTGTCCATAATTTTCTGCTAAAACAGGGTATTTTCTACTGAAGTGGTCGTATTTGACCAGTGTTGACCAGACACCTGGAAAGCTTATTTTTTATGCACAATCTCATGTTCTTTCGTTTCACCATTTTTTCCTGCATTTGCAACATCCTCTAAATTCTAATTTTGCAGCCTCCAACATGCTTGAAGATTGTCTTCCACTTCCTGGGCATCATCAAACATTTGTTGCAAGGTCTTAGTTATTCTTTCCATAAGAAGGAAAGAAGAATCTGGATGAAAGGTTGTTTCATAATGGAGCATGGAAGCAGCTTCAGTGGGTTGAATATCCTTGGGCATGTTGTAATAAAACTATCAAACTTCCTATTGAAACTTGAAATGGTTTCATTTTACATTATCCTCATGGCATAAAACTATGAAAGGAATAGATCCTGTGGCATCCTATCACCCCAAAATTTCAAAAAGGATTCTCTCAATTCATCTCATGAACTAATTGACTCAGGTTGCAAATGTTTGAACCATTCCTTTGCATTTCCCTATATTGACTGAGAAAATGCTCAGACAAGCACATCATCATAATCAATCTCAAACAAATCTGCAAAATTCTCAAAATCTTGGACATGTTTTTCAGTTGTGAAGCTATCAGTTTCTCCATCGAACACAGGTAGGTACTTATAGTGCTTTGGAGGAAAATTATGAAGGATGTAAGGTAATTTTAAAGGTTTGTATCTATCCAAGATAGTATAAGGTATATGATTGTGTACAAAAGGAAATACATCAGCCTTGATCTCATGAAACTCATCATATTGGTCATGAACACCATGTGATTTAGATGAAGGTTTTTGGTCAGGTTCAATAATGAAATAAGAAGGATATGCAGCTTTAAAAGAAGGATTTTCAAATGCAGATTTGTTGTCCTCATTAGAATGCATAAGGTAAAGGAAAATTATTTTAACATGTTCAATAAAAGACAAGAGGTATCTGATAAAAAAGACTAAGATCTCTTGGAAAAAAATAAAGCTTTGATACCTCGTTTTCCCATGTTATCCTTCCATGTCTCTATCAGAGCTCATCTTCCAGTGGAGTCTTTGGAACTAATTTGAATCTCGACTGGAGTCGTCGGGTGAATGGTACATCCTTCATGTGTTTGGCTTATGTTCACTATCATAAGTCAAATCTGAACTTTGTCACTTATCCCAGGGAATATTTCACCTTCGCTCCCCGACAACGGTGCCAATATGTTAGCACTCCATAATTTTCCCAGTTGTGGGAGGAAAACCATGAAGGTAACATTAAAACCACCTTTAGGCTTGGAATTTGACATTTCCAAACCATAAAGGGCTCTCTCACTATAAATTAATCTCAGTGGCCAGATATGAAATGGAAATAAGGTCTGTAAAAATATTGGTGGTAGAGCTAGGATGAGGTATCCATTGGGCATGGAGTCAATTTTGTGGCAAATGGAATTATCAATGATTGGTTGGTGGAACTATCAATGAAACAGAGGCTAGATACCTGGCAATATTTCAGTGAAATTTTTTTTTTTGTGTAAAGGAAGAGAAAGGAAAACATATAACTACAATCAGAGCACCAACTTGGATGAATTCTACCAACTTGGATGAATTCTAACTAAGTTATGAAGAAGATGCAATACTTTAATTGTTTTAATCTAGAGCATCAATATTAGATGAATTCCAAACCATCACTTTTCAATTTAAGTACATGAAGCTTAGAGATGAAATGAAAAAAGGGAAAAAATGAGAAATACATACATATGAAAGAGACACACACTTCAAATTACTAGCACAAGAATCTCTTATTTGAAAGTATTGTACTTCTGCATTAATTTTCCATTAAAATGTAGAAAAGGCTAAAAAATGCTCAATAGAAAATATCTTCTATTCTTATGCACACACTTAGTCAATCAAAATTACAAAAATATATAGAAAAAACTCTTCCTCAAGATGAGGATTTCGAATTGAAACACTTTCCTACAGTTTGGATTCAGTTTCATTGAAAATAGGAACTAACTAGCTAAAATATAGAAGTCAACTTATTACATTAAATGCATCATAACAACTTTGACTAAAAGGACACCTAACTCTCTATATTCATTCCATCAATATCTGAAGTTGTTATAGGAGATCTGGTATAGGTGGAGATGTTATGAGGTCGAGTTGGATGATGATCTTCCTGCCCTGTCACAATTGTGTAGCGTGTTTTGCATTTCGTTGCGCAACTGTATTCTTCATCACTTACACATCGAAATTTATGCAATTGGTATTTTTTTATTTTCTCTCAAATGGTAACCTGGGTTGGGCGTAATTTTTTTCATAAACTTAATATCATCATGATTCATCTACTAGAGAAATTTGGGAAAAACCCAGTTCATAGATCTCGAGAAAATTCAAAAATTGTTGTAGATGATGGTGGCTCATTTCTCAAAAACAGTGAAGCATTTTGACCTGAAATTAAGTGAGCTTATTCATATTACCTTCATTCATATCCTATAAAAATTTCACAGAAAACGAACACACGATTTAAGTGTTATGATACAAAATACACTTGTGCAACGAGCTCGCTATGCAACTGGAAACTACAACACTTGCGCAGCAAGTACCCTATTTCCATTTTCTTTGCTTGTTTGACCTGGAAATGGAACCTAATTACCATTTACTGACATATTAAATTGAAATCACATAATATAGAGCTCTGGAAACATTCACCATTCCTTAAAACATTGATTTTTCCATCAAAACTCAAAACCCTAGAAATTATATGGTTACATAATGAGACTCAACTTCATGTTGATATAACCTGTATATATTCTTGTGATGAAGTAGATTTAATATCACCTTCAAACTTTCCTATTTCATCCAATATGTTTCTTCCATGATGAAACCCATCTCTACAAAAATTAACACTTACAACACTTGTGTTATGTGCCCACACTCCACAATTTCTGCTTTTTCTTATCTCCATTGCTAACTGTCACAGTCTGCACTTTTGGGGTTTCTAGGTTATGTGTATGATGCAAATAATATTAACAAACTAACCTTGAACAAGAATTATTATGAAAAGAGATATAGCTTGCAAGTTTCATAATAACTGCAAAATTAAGGCTTGGGTTTTATCCATTTTCTTATGATGGAAAAATATCAAAAAGGAAAAAACTGAATATTGTCAGCTCAATGATCTTACACCTCAGATACTTTTGTAAGAAATTCTAACCTCCTCTTAGCCTCATGATCAATTTCAATTTGTTGTAGTCTTCGTTTCATAGTTATGTTTTCTTTCTTTAAAGACAAGTTTTGCTAGTAGATATGCTTGAGCTTCCTACATCAAGGTAAATACCTTTCTACCATTCTTTTGTTGTTATCGATGGCCTCATGACATTGATTAATTCTTTTAAATGCATCCTTCATTTGTGCTCGTTGTTCCTCCCTCAATGGGATGATAGTATCTTATGCTTCCCTTAACCGATTTTTGCGCCTTTTACTTGTCCTTTCAATAAGATGTGATAACACACTCTGATACCAGTTGTTAGAAAAACAAGATCGTGGAGAAATAATATAAAAAAAATGTGGAAATAAAACATAGAATATGCAAAATACAATAGAGACACAGATATACATGGTTCACCCAGTGTGGTATAATTCCACCAGAGAAATTTACAGGTCCTTCCTTTTTCTTATCCAACAAAATGAAGGGACACAATCTACAACACACTCATTGTAACATCCTCTTCTCTCTCTCAAAGTCTCCTCTCTCATAATACAATATTCGCAATAATACATGGCTGCAATACAATTCCCTCATAAAAGAGGATTTCCTTCTAGGGAAAAAAACCCAAACATAATATTTACCGTCATATATGTGACTTAATGATGAACAGTCAAGATTGACTATGAAATTACAATATAAATTTACAAGGAAATGTTTCCTTCGGGGGATTTTCCCCTAAACCACCATCATTGGATGCTACCTTTGAACCCCCATTGGCCCCCAGACCCCCGAGTCAGAGGGATGAGCCCCACGGACCCTGCAGGGGGGGAAATCCCCCTTGCAAACCCCTCATGTGGAGGGGTGTACATTATTCCAGGGTGTACAGTATTCATGGGGTATTAACATGGCTAAAAACAACCTCTGAATCAAGAAGATAACCACTCTCCACAACCAACAAATAGTAAGAAGAATAGGCATCGAAATATTGTTGGAGAAATTTCTATTTTTAGCACACTTGTTTAGTGGGAGTTAACTGACTAGTTCTATTTTATACTTTCTAATCTTATACCATCACTATTATGCATGCATTCCTAATTATATGATGTCATTGCCTATATGAGTGAAGAACACTCACTCATTGATAAGATCATAATATACATTGATTCTCATTCTTCATTGTGTATCTCTCTTCCTTTTCGTGATAAGATTTGTTTGGGTATGCCTTAGCTAGGTCTCTTGTGCAGGTTTCCATGAAACACTAGCATGGTATCAGATCCGAGCTGCTTGGAGAAACCCAAACAAGCCATAGAAGAGTGAAAGAGGATTTGAGTAAACCTAGTTTTCGCCATCGTCACGGCCTATCCCTATCGAAAGGTGAGATGATTGGAATCGTCACAGCCTATACCTATTGAAGTGTGGGATGGTCGCACTATGTTCTTCATCTAGGGTGTGACAATTCAATTTTTTATAATCGTCGCATTGTGTCCTTCACTAGGGTGCGGCGATTTAGCATCGTCGCACTTTATCCTTCTCTAGGTGCGACAATTTAGTAGCCCTCTAGAAAATTGTTTTTCTGCAGTAAAATGGAAATATCTCAAAATCCACGATTTGGGTCGGACTAAAGTTTGGACCAGAGATGTATAACATAGGGATTCTCATGCTCACCAAAAATATCCAAAACCCACATCATACTTTAGGAGATATAGTTGTTTTATCATATCTATAGTTGTCATAGCACTGTCAGTCATATCTCAGAATCCATGATCTAGGTTTTCAAGATATTTTCAGGGTCAATAGTAGGGATGGAGACTATGAAACTTATTCAATAAATTCTTGTGATAATACTCACATCGTACAACTATTTTGAATGGAATTTGAAGCCCTCATTCCAACTCAAAATAAAAGTACTGTATAATTTGATGATGGCGATAGAAACACAACCTACATCGGCACTTGAGAAGACCAGATGGGCGAACTGTAATGATGAGGCCACAATATTACTTCTTGATTTAATATCCATTGATCTATGGTTTCATGTTGTCACATGCAAGACTCCAAATGATATCTAGACCACCTTGGAAGGACTCTTTGGAAAGAAGAATGAGATGCGAGGTCATATGCTTGAGGTAGAGTTGAATACCTTAGACCCTAAAAGATTTGATAATATACAAGATTTATTTACTAAATTTAAATCTTTGATTATGATCTTGGGTGAATGTGGTATTGACAAGTCTACACAAGAGAAACAACTTATTCTAACAATCTTGGCCAAGCTAGGATGAGACGACATTGTATATGTCTCCAATTTCCATTCTGGCAGATGTCTTTTTGAAACAAATTGGAAAATGCCTACGTTGGCTCAGTTCATTGAGTCTCTTACACAAGAGCAGACAAAAATCATACAGATGGGCCTCATGAAAGATACCAAATCACATGCACTCACCATGCATGATGGAAAAGGGCCATCCAAACAGAACGGGAAGGAGGGATATTCCAAACCCTTTAATGATTCTTCAGTTTCCAAAGACTCTTTAGATTCCAAGAAGAATAAGAAGGGAAAGCAGTGCACTTACTGCAATAAACTGAATCATGAAGAATCCACATGCATGAATAAACAGATCGATCTGATGGCAAAAACACTTCAACAGAACAACCTTGGAAACTTCATTCCAGAGGGAGTTAAGAAGCAGAAGGAAGAATATCATGCTCCTAAGAAAGGTAATCATCATGCTATAGTTTCAATTAATTCCTCATTTGATTCATGGATTATAGATTCTAGTGCATCCCATCATATGGAAGCGAAAGAGGAAGTTTTATCTTCTTTGATTCCATGCTCAAGACCCCCTATTCTTATGGGGGATGATACTCTGGTAGCAGTAGTAGGAGAAGGGAGAGTGGAACTCCACAATGTAATTTTTGAGAATGTTTTACATGTTCCAAAGCTTTCTATGAATCTTCTCTCAGTTTATCAGATCACTCAGAAAGGTAAAAAGGTTGAATTTACATCAAATTCAGTTTCAGTAATAGACATGCATGACAATTCCATCATTGCAATTGGTGAGGTGGATCGCAAGTCAAGGTTGTATAAATTCACTAAGTTTTTTTATTATGAATCCTCTATTCTACTTACACATAATTAGAGTAATTTGCATGCACCTCCAGTGCAACATGAATATACTCTTGTGCTTCCATCAGTTTCAGACATCAGAGATGATTCCATACACTCAGATTATGTACATGGAAAGAAGCAAGTAGTACATCCAGATAAGAAGCCAACGTTGAAGCTTCAACAGATGCCCAAGAAGGCACATACCATACTTCAGCCAGAAGAAAACCTTGCAGGGAATCCATTGGATTCGACGAGGACTTGATCTCAGCATGAGGAGTCTTCTCATGTATTTTCAGCTTCAGAACCTGTGATGCCCATGCATTGCTATAAGGTTCAATATATTGATCCTCAAAACTACAATAAGGATGTGCGAAATCCATTATGGAAAGAAGACATGCATGAGGAGCATGACTCTCTCCTAGAGAATAAAACTTTGCATCTAGTTCCACTTCCACCAAAAAGGAATATTTTTACATGCAGATGGGTCCACAGGATCAAGAAGTACAAGTCCCGACAGGTTTCCAAAGGACTTCATTAGATCCATAAATATTTCTACATCTTCACGAAGACTTTCATTGAGCAGAAGTTTCAGACTTTGCGAGATCGTCTTGCAGTGAAGA
>ML781933.1:100128-118735 GCA_009831015.1 Picea engelmannii
TTCCTCTTTTTTATTCATTTTTCATTAGTTGCATTGTACACGAGTACCTAAAATGGCCTAGTAGTTGGGACTCATTTTTTACTCCATAGTGATGTTTGGGGGGGGTGTTAGATAAATTTCTATTTTCCGCACACTTGTTCAGTGGGAGTAACACTAGTTCAGTGGGGTTTAACAAACTAGTTCTATTTTAGACTTTCTAATATTAGACCATCACTATTATGCATGCATTCCTAATTATACGATGTCATTGCCTATATGAGTGAAGATCACTCACTCATTGATAAGATCATAATATACATTGATTCTCACTCTTCATTGTGTATCTCTCTTCCTTTTCTTGATAAGCTTTGTTTGTGTATGCCTTAGCTAGGTCTCTTGTGCAGGTTTCCATGAAACACTGACAAATATATCGTGGATGGTGGATCAGTGAGTGGTTAGATGAGTGTATTAGTAAAAAGAGGATTCATGTAAGATGAAAGGATTTCAACAATGGTAGTGACCATTTCTTCTACGTGATGGCCACTTCCAGGAGGTATACTCTCAGTCTCATAAGTTTGATTTCCTATCATTCCTTCGTTAGAAACATTGTGTTGAGGTTCTTGATGGTCGGTTTCCATACCTTGTATACTCTAAAATCTCTAATCCTAAGGTTGAATACAAAATTAAAAGAGACACAGTCCTAAGAAAACTAAAATCAATCAAGAAAGCAACAGTAGGCTCAAGGATCTTTCGAATATGGGATTTAAATCCATTGGCGAAGAAATGAGAAGCAATTACCTCGACCTCCACGTAATAGCCCTTCTCAGTGCAATAAACGGTCTCTTTCACGGGATCACCCTCCAAGGGTATTGAGAGTGTGATACGACGTCTACCCTAGGTACCATGGAAATCCCCCCAGAGTCACCTCTGCATATACCTAGGAAAGGCCACTAAGTTTACCAACTCACAATCGGCCTCCAAGAGGGTACAATCGACAGTTGATACCTAACGTATGGGTAGGATATCAAATTTTGAATCTCTTCAAGAGAAATGAATAAAATTGGACCGGTAAGACTCCTGAGGACCCCAAACAAGTTTGGGATTCACGAAGCACTGAGACCAAATGAAACCAAAGGTTTCTCAAGAAAAAACCCCAATATACGTTATGTCCACTACGATTGGTCAAGTTTTGGAGGGATAATATTTGTTCCTCTTCTGCACACGACCTTGTGTTTAGCCCCTATGTGAGAGGGGCTTCCCGACTATGCTTATACAAAAGTTGGATTTTTACACTCACTAGTGTTCTACAGTCTGTTTAGTAGTCTTGATCGATTTATTTACTTTACCTAGTCTAAAGACAATAAATTTGTGCTACTGTTGGTGTGCTAAAACCAAAAAATGTTCTAGTTGATTTTATTAGTGCATGATTGATTTTAATGGATTTTCACTCAAAGGGTTCATGGAGATGAAACTAATGATGTGAGAGAGACTCGATTCCAACAGAATGAAAAATAATGATACGTGGTTCGTTCTTTTCCATGAATTCTATGTATGGGAAGGAAAAGAGTTATATTCTTCTTATCACAAGAAAGAACTCAAAACAATGCAACTTTCAATTCCAAGGATCAAGATGATGACAAATACCAAGCAAATGTTTCCAAAAACCAAAATGCATACGCAAAACTGGCTCTTTTTCCAAACATATATCAAAACCAATTCCTAAAGAATGCAAAAATAATTCTTCATTTGATTATGCATGCAAGAAGATACACAAACATTTTTTCTTCTTAGCTTTCAAGAGAAATGAAAGAGATCTATGTTTGAAATAGAGAAAGACGAGGAAAAAAAGAAATCAAACAAAGTGCATTAAAAAAATATGAGAACAGAAAGAAAACAAATGTGAGATAACTTGTTCAATCAAGGACTCAAAAATGCAAAGGAGAAAGCAGACAAACACTCATGAAAATCCTCAAAACACGAGCAGCAAGAAATAGGTCATGGTGAACGAGAGAGTCCTGGTCATCCAGAATACAGAGATGTTTCGATGAAGACAAAATTGCTCATAACCAATAAACCAATGCAAACTAAAAATAAGGAAATGGAAATGAGCGATAATTTCAAGTTCTCAAGCAAGCAAAGTCAGAGATAAACTAGGAGCCTCTGGGCTAAAATACGAGGCAAGATCAAACACACAAGCAATTTGAAAAGAGGATGAGAAAGAAAGAAATCAAAACCTATTAATAAAATATATGATCAATCTCATCCAACCATCTGGATCTGATCACATAGACTCAAAAATAACCTCAGGCAGTCATAGAGAAACTGAGCAAAATATGAGAAAATGCAAAAAACAAGGCTCAGAAACTAGTCTTCTATAGGAGGATGCTCCTCCATAATGGCAGACATGGCGTCCAAGGGGTGATGGAAAACCCCTAATGGAATAAAAATGAGTATACAGGATTCTTTGTGGTAGTTAAACAAGGGACTTCCAAGGGGTAATGCATGCTCTGCAGGGGTTCTGAAGGCTCAAATTTGCCAAAATTTCTCAAACAACGTCAGAGATTTGATGAGTAGAAGGGTGAAAAAGAAAAATAAGAAAAGTGTATACAAATTCAAAGGATTCAAAGGGATATAAAAATAATAAGAACTAGATAGTTCTCCCCAATATGGTTTCCAATTTATTGTGTTGAGAATTCTCCCCCTGCAGACAAGTTGAGTTCCCCTCACTTGGGTTTCCTACAAGTGATACAACCTCTAAAAAGTGGAAACTAACATCCTTCTAACTAAATATTCTATTTCATTGCAGGAGGTTCGAGAGAGAAGGAGAAATGGTATGTGCACCTGATTTCTGACGTTTTTCCTTGTCGCTCCGATGTTTGAGCTCCAATCCAAACAAGTCCCTCACGAAGTCAAACTTGCAAGAAGAAAGAAACCTCCTTATACTACTATCTATGATTAGGTAATAGCAACCCTACCTATTGATAACTTACACAAAGTGATCATATGAACAATAAATGATTAAGACATTATAAGATAAATAGGCCAAGTTTTGATATTCAATAAAAAGCAAGAAATTTACAACCTAATGATGTTGCAATCCTCCAATCTTCTTTCTTCATCCCTTGGACATGAATCCACATCATATTCTTCAAAAAGGTTTGGTTCTCTTTCACAAGATCATAGGTTTGATGTATTCCTCCTTTTTCCCATCCCCCCTCACTTTGAAATGGTGTGGTTATATAGATGTAGAAAGGGCTAACCACTAGGATAAACCAGGAGTGTAGTTGAGGATAAGGTGGATTAGGTTAGGATTTGGTTTATCTTCATGGTTATGCTTTCTCCAATATAGGATGGAAGAAGGCTTGAATCATATCTTTATGAAAAAAATAAAACAAAACCATAACCATACAGAACTTCATATATTGGTTATGGTTGCTCCAATTTATTGTGGTGAGAATTCTCCCCTTAAAGGAAGGTTGAGTTCCTCTCACTTGGGTTTCCTACAAGTGAGACAACCTATAATAAATGCACACTAAAATCCTCCTAACTAACTATTCTATTTCCTAACGGGAGGGTTGAGAGAGAAGGAGAGAAGGTATGTGCACCCGATGTATGACGTTCATCCTCGACACTCCAATGGTTGAGCTCTAATCCAAATAGCTCCCTCATGAAGTTAAACCTGGAAGAATGGAGAAATCTCCTCCTACTAGTATCTATGATTAGGTAATAGAAACCCTACCTATTGATAACTTAAACAAAGTGATCAGACGAACAAGAAATGAATAACACATTATAAGAGAAATAATCTAAGTTCTTATATTTAATGAAAAGCAAGAAGCTTACAATCTGAAGATGTTGCAATCCTCTCACTCTGAAATGGCCTATTTATATTGATGTAGAAAGGGATAACCACTAGGATAAACCAAGAGTGTAGTTGAGCATAAAGTGGAGTAGTTTAGGATTTGAGTTATCTTCATGTTTATGATTGCTCAAAGATAGGAAGGAAGAAGGCTTGAGTCATATATTGATGCAAAAGAAAACAAACCCAAAACCATCTATAACTTCCTCGAAGATTCCCTCTAGATTCATGGATTTTGACCAAATCTGCTTGGATTCTCTCCTAAAGAGGTGTATAGGGCATCCAAGACACCCACTTAACACTGTAGTAGGAGTATGGATCCCCCCCCTACATGGACAGGGTATTCCATGGTCAAACAGAGCCAGGACTGAGTGGAAAAGGTCAGATTTGGAGGGTTTTTAAGGTGTCTTATTCTTCTTTATGCTCAAGGGGATGTAATGGATCATTCTTGCATGGTGTTTAGGTGGAGACACTTAGGAAAAGTGGAAAAAAAAAGGTAAAACACTTAGCAGAATGGACCATGTAATTTTCGACACTAACGTCACTAAGCAAAGTGAAGTGATACACTTAGGAAAGGGTGAAAAAATGGTGTCTAATAGACACCAATCCCGTTTACAAAGTTTTTCAAACACCCACTTACCAGGAACCAACCTCTTACACATATGAAGACACCAATCCTCAACCTTGCACCACCATGCCACCCTAAAATAAATTATTCAATGTTTGTTTAATCACAAAATCTCATATTCTTTAGAAATCATCTTTATTAATTCTTGTAAATGTTATTTCTGTAACAATTGCTCTTGTAGATGCATTTTGTAATTGTTGATTCCTATAATAGATTATTTCTTGTAGATGCACTTGTGTAGAAACATACTTCCTATAGATGCAATTAGTAATTACTGACTCTTATGACTGCCTATTTCCTATAGTTGCATATTCCTATACTTGCTTATTTCCTATAGGTGCACTTCTATAATTTTACTAACTCTCGTGACTGCCTATTTCCTATAGCATCTTTTCTGTAACTGCATATTCATGTAGTTTCTTATTTCCTATAGCAGATTTCATGTAGTTGCATGTTCCTATAGTTGTATGTTCCCTGTAGATGCACTTTTGTAACATCTTATTTCCTGTAAAGGAAATTATGTAATTACTACCTATTTCTTGTGACTTCTTATTTCATGTAACTGCATATTCATGTAACTTATTATTTCCTATAGAATCTTTCCTATAACTATATATTCCTATAGCTTCCTATTTCATGTAACTGCATATTCCTATAGCATCCTATTTCCATCGTTGTTGCACTCTTCCTTTTCTCACACACAACACTTAGTTCTCTAATCTGCTCATTTTTATTAACTCAAATTAACCCCTCGTGGTCATTGTTTTCACACATTACTCTTCGGATTGAGAAAGTATTTATACTAAATCTTGTACATTTTTACCATGGTTTCACTGCCCATAGAAAGAAGAATACAATGGTGTAAAACCACAGTATTTTCTTAACCATGTTAATACCTTGACCATAATAATAGACCATTTCATATTTCATTCCCTAAACAATACTTGATGTTTGAACTCCACCAAAAATAACTAATATCATCTTGAAAAATTCAATGCAATCCCGTCCTTTCCTTAGCAAATCGTTACCAATAATTCATTACTGAAATCTCAAGTTCCTGTAATCAACATGTTATTACCAGAATCCTGAATTCCTATAGTCAGCACGTTATTACTGGAATTTTAGTTATTATTACAGGAATTTTGAATTCCTGCAGTCGAAACATTTTTACTGGAACTTTAGTTATTATAGGAATTCCAAATTCCTGTAGTCGAAATGTTACTACCAGAATTTTAGTTATCACTGGAATCATGAATTCTTGCAATTCAACAGTTATTACCAGAATTTTGAATTCTTGTAGATAGACATGCTGGAGATGCACATACTGGCAGCTATAATACATCACTCAACTAATGACCTCAATAACACCTATTTCCACATCAACAGTCTAGAAATCACTTTGACATCATTGACACATCACTCATTGTCACATGCACACAACCATTTTCACATCAATGACAATACTTTTTAAACAATCCTTGCAAATGAATTATTATTTTCTTAGAGTTGAACTTATCTACGCACCATTGAACAATTTATTTGATGTCTCTCACTCCCAAAACAAAACTTACTAATGTTATTCCTGAGTTCCAAATTAAGTTTGCTTTATTCTCAGCAGGAGAAAGAGACTTGTAGTAATTGTATTCCTTAGACCACTAAAACTCTTGATCCTCACACCCAAGTTTGTTTAGCCTATATCCACAATACAACTCTTTTTATGCTTTTGGCTTTGATAATTGGTGGTGCTACTATCGATATTTACAGCTTGGAATATTAGTTTTTACTTAAATTCACCATGTATTGTACTGATAGTTCAATCGATCATATATATTTCTTTTAATATTGTTGTCTTGCATGAGATTTAAATTTATTGCATCTTTTAATGAATGTTTCGTAAATTTAATAACGAGATTATTCTTACACAAGTGGTAACTAATGTGGTGAGGACAATAAATGTGATGAGAAGTGGTGATGTGATGTCATGGTGGATGAAAAATGTTAAGTATGTGAGTGTAAAATGAGGAATGGATAGTGAAAATTGTATAACATGATACTGCGGACCTGTGGACCTACGAACATGGATATGAGGAAGAGTAAGGAGGTCTACACCAAAACAAGAAATATGGCTAAGTATTAGAACTAGTCGTTTTTTTGATCAAATAAATAAAAGGTGCATTTTGGAGAACATGAGACTTTGGACTTGTGGACCTAGAGACTAGAAAAAGGTTATCAGATGGTAAGTGGCCCCGCATCTGCTTTTTATGAAAATTGGCTAAGTGTTGAAAAAGTGAAAAAGGTACAATTTGGGAAACGCAAAAGTGAGAAGTGCAATTTGGGGAACACGAGATTGCAAAATTTGGACCTACAGACCTGCAGACATGCGGATATAAGACTTACGCTAATCCCCGCTATGCATTACTTGAAAATTGGCTAAGTGTTGGAAATATTTTGATAAAGGAGAAAAAAAAATACAAAAGGGTAAAAATAAAGAAAAAAACAAGGGAAGAATCATATGGAAGGTTTAATGAGAAAAAAAAATGATCACGAATATGGATTAACATCTGGATCCAATTGTGGGATAGCGACCCCCTTATGGGTTACTGAGAATCTAGAATCGTTTTTCCATTGGGCCAAATTGAGTCAAAGAAAAAAAAAAAAAACTAAACTAAAAATATATACAAAGAGTACCAGGAATGACAATGTACAATTTTTTTACTAAGGAAGAGTCATTAAAAAAAGTGTTTCAGATGTTTCCCATTGACAGGAAACGATTGAATTATTCCCTTCATATCCTTGAGAAAGTATGAATTATAAAAAATAAAAATAAAAATCAATTTGATATGGACCGATCCATGTAAATCTGTTGAACCTGCACATAACAGATTTAGCTAGAAAATACCACACACATTTGTAGAAAGAAATTGAGAAAGAAGAAGCAAGAGAAAAAGAATGGAAGAATTATCATTAACCATATGAATAATGAATAATTTACACATGATATACTTTGTAGAGCTCAACCAATGCGCACTGGAGGTGAATCTAATGCACCATATAGGTGGTCTAGAGTGATCTAGACACACACCAATAGTGACGGGAGTGAATTGCCACCTAGTCTAGTCTCTCGGACAGTTATGTGAGTGAACTGCCACCTAGCTAAGTTAACTAGTCTACCAATATTCAATTAACTGACTGAAACAGAGTGAAGTGAGGAGGAGATCAGGGAATCGTGGGTAATACGCTAGTCTGGTGATGATCCCAAGGACAATGCGCATTAGCTGGGGATGATCCCAATGTTGCATGGTGATAAAACCAATGCAACATCTAGACTCCACTCAACTAATCAAACTGAAGTGAAAACTAAAGAGAATATTCTCATAGAGGAATATTCTCCCTAAAATTTAGGAGATTAGATAAAGACTAATAAACATAGGAAAAACCTTAGGAAAAAAAATCCTAGGTTTGTGTGAAGTAACTCCAACACCCCCCTTGAACATCACTATGGTGAAAATAAATAATTGTTCCCGGCAACGAGGCCATGTTAGGTACCCAAATACAAAAGATACACTAAACTAAAGTGAGAAAAGAGGGAAAACCTCATGGGAAAACCCCCCTCTCAAGGCATACTGTATGTAAAAATAAGAACTGATAGTTGTTAGGAAATTGTGTCCTTCACTCCATGATGACTTCGCAAAGAATGGAACTTTTGCTCAGTGAAGGTCTTGGTGAAGATTATGTCGTATGTTCTACTAAAGGAAAAAACTGTAGGTCGATGATCCCCTCATGTAATAAGTCTCGGATGTAGTGCATGTGGATCTCAATGTGCTTTGTCCACTGCCTCTGAACTGGATCTCTGTAGAACTTTAGAGTGCTCTGGTTTTAACATCAGATGACGATCGGCCGATGAAAATGAATGCTCAACTCAGTGAGAAAATATTGTAGCCACATAGCCTGAATGGTTATGTTAACTACCCCTCTGTACTCTACCTCATCTTAAGATAGAGAAATAGCAGCCTTCTTCTTTCTCGACCAACAGATAGGCCTGGAACCAAGACTGAGTGAGTAACCAGATGTGGACTTGCGATCAGTGCTATCACCATCCCAGTAAGAATCAGTGAACTCGATGAGATATAATGTAGAGTATGCTGCATAATAAATCCCAAAGATGATGGTTCCATGCATGTATCGAAGGTTACGCTTTGCATCCTTCCAATGTAGCTCATGTGGCTCATGCATGAACATGGAAACTGCACCAAATGCATAGGAGAGGTCTGGCCTAGAGTGTGTGAGATATAACAAGATCCCCACTAGATGTTTCTTTAATGTGTTGTCAACCAGTGGAGTGTCCCCGCCATCCTCAAGTTTGACTCCTAATAGGAAAGGGGTCGGAGTAGACTTGCACTCTGTCATGTGAAATCTCTCAAGGAGATCTCATGCATACTTGGCCTGAGACAGTTTGATGTCTGATGCATCCTGACTGATCTCAAGTCCAAGGAAGAAGTGTAGCAGACCCATGTCCATCATCAAGAACTTGTCAGTTAGAATCCTCTTGACTGCAACAATCGTTGAAGTCAAGCAACCGATGATCAACAAATAATCAACATACAGAACTAAGAGTAGAAGTGAATCAATCATCATGAAAATGTATACATTCAAGTCTAATTTACAATGTAAAAATTTTTGTGACAGCAGGTAGGATTCCATCTTGGCATACCATGACCTCGGAGCCTGCTTGAGGCCATACAAAGATTTCTTCATTTGACAAACCAAAGATGAATCCTACATAAATCCTTAGGGTTTCTCCATATATATCTCCTTAGTGAGATCACCATGAAGTAATGGATTCTTCATGTCCATTTGATGGACTTCTCATCACTTGGTTTTCGCAATGGCAAGTGCCAAATGTATGGAATCCATCTTTGCTACTAGAGCGAAGGTCTCATCATATTCAATGCCATACACCTGTCGAAAGCCTTTGGAAATAAGCGTAGATTTGTATCTACTAATCTATCCATCCGTTGTGCTCTTGGTATTGTAGACCCATTTGCACCTGACAATTTTCCTTCCAGAAGGAAGGGGAACTAGATCCCAAGTCTGGTACTCAATGAGGGAGTTGTACTCCTCCTGCATGGCAGATTCCCAAAAGAGATTTCCAACATCCACGCCATAAGACTATAGATATGAAGACTAAACCAATAAAAGATGGCTATAGGGAAATGGTTTAGTGGAAGTGAGTGAAATAGGAGGCTCCTCAAAATCAGATCGAGTCCTCCTAGTATTGGTTGGATCACCAACAAGATCCCCTCCATCCTAAAGAGTAGTCTAGGCCCACTTGGACATCTTCTCTGGCTCTACATCTACATATGGATGCATTGACTCTACATCTAATTGTACTAACTCTATATATGGATCATTTGAATCCTTTGAATCATAACTCTCGTCTGAAGAAGAGTCGGCATGTGCATGTTCATCATCTCATACATGTGGAAGAATGAAGGTGTTTTCATGCGGCTATTGAGGTACATTTGTGACACTTTCCTCGAATTGGACACTTCACTCAATGATGGGTCAGTCTGAGGAAATATCAATAAGTATGTATCCCTTCACACCATTGGGGTATCCAACAAAGATAAACTCAATGCTATGTGGATCAAGTGCCTTCCTCTTTTCAGAGGGAATCTGGGCCCATGCACGTGAACCAAAAATATGAAAGTGGGTCACTTCCATTTTGAGGCCTCTCCAAGCCTCATAGGGAGTCATATCCTTGACAGAACTATGGGGAGATATGCTTTGGATGTAGGTTTCACTATTAAGTGCTTTGGCCCATAATCTCTGTGGAAGTGAATTTTCATGCAACATGCAAGATGCCATCTCTTTTAGAGATCTGTTTTTCTGCTCAACAACTCTGTTTTGTTTCAGAGTGTAGGGAACTGTGTGTTGCAACTGAATCCCTGCCTCATGAAAAAAATTCTAGATATCATGATTGAGATACTCTCCCCCATTAGTAGTTTAGAGGACTTTTATTTTCTTTCCTGACTATGTCTCGGCCAAGGCTTTGAAATCTTTGAGGTGTTGAAAGACCTCTGTTTTTTTCCTAAGAAAGTAAATCCATGTGAAATGTGAGAAATCATCAACAAAAATGATCATGTACCTCATTTTTTTTATTGATGGATGTGAAAAAGGGCCCATGAGGTCACTATGGATCATATCTAAAGGAGAGGAATCTCTCTGAGTCTTTCATTTGTCGAATTTCTCTTGATGGTGTTTTCCAAGAACACATCCCTCACGGATTCCTTTGGACAAATGGATGTCTGGTAGACCATCAACCAATATTTTCTTGCCAATTTTTTGCATATATTTGAAATTAAAACTCACTAACCTTTCACGCCATATCCTACTGCTTTCATCAGCATGGGTAAGTAGTAAAGAAGAATCTAGTTCAATAAATTCAGAAAATGTATACAATATAGATTGATAATTTACTTCACTGATAGCAACCCTAGAATTGGTTTTCATGTCATAGATGTTCATTGCATTAGGTGTGAATATGAATTTATTTCCAGTGTCGTAATTCGTCATCTGATACATAGAGAGAATATTGAGGGAAAGTTTGGGAACGTGCAACACATTCTTGAAGCTTTCATTGGTGAGTTCAATCCTTCCTTTGTCAAAGACCTCGATTGGAGAGTTGTCCCCCATCATAATAGGAGGACCTTTGCATGCATCCAATGAATAATAGATTTTTTTTTGTGGGAGCCATGTGATGTGATTCTCTTGAATCTACGATCCAAGAATCGGGAGAGGAGTTGATGGCAATCAAGGCATGGCTAGAATTTCCTTTCTTGGGATTCTGATCTTTTGGCTTCTTCTTCTTGGCACCCTTGGGGATGCGATCTCCAAGGTTGTTTTTCTGAAGTATTTGAGTTATTAGATATATTTGGTTTGCATGCATGTAGATTCTGGATGGAATCCTTTATGGCAGTATGTGAATTTCTCCCCTTTTCTTCCCTTTCTGCCTTTGGATCCGAAGGCATTGGTGAAGGGTTTTGAGTACCTTTCCTTCTTCGAATTTGCATGAGATTTCCTTTTGTCTTTATATTTATATTTCTGATATTGATGGCTTCCATCTTGCATAGTAAGTGCATGCGCTTTTGGGCCTTTGATTTTTCCCATGTTGATGAGCTTGGTTTTCTCTTGTGTCAGGGATTCGATAAATTCCTCAAGAGAAGGCATCTTCTAGGTGGCTCCAGAGGCAAATTTGACTGGATGGAATGTGGATATGAACATGGATAATTCAGGACCTAGTTTGGATAGAATGGTGAGAACCATTTTTTTCTCTTCCTTAGATTTATCAACCCCACAAGCTTTGAGTTGCGACAGTAAATCCTTGTATTTTGTAAAGAAATATTGGACATTGTCGAAGCTTTTTGGATCCAATGTGAGAAATTCCACCTCAAGAATGTGTCCCCTCATATCATATTGTTTTCCAAAGAGCCCTTCCATGGTGTTCCAGGCTTCATTAGGGTTTTTACAAGAAGATATGTGAAAAAGGAAATCAGGAGAAATGAGACTGCAAATTGTTCTGAATGCTTCATCCATTCGATTTAGATACTTGGATTTTTCTATGGATGATTTCAGTTTTGTCTCTGTAATCATGGTCAACCTATATAATCCTCTGCTTCGAAGATGCATAACCATCTTCTCCTTCCATGCAAATAAGTTGTAAGGTGTAAGAATGAATTCTTTTGGGAATTCCATTTTTCCGCTGCCTTCAATCTTTAGTACCTGCAAAAAATAATTTGGTGTAGATTTTCTTAGCAGTCTATTGGCTCTAATACCATGTAAATTTGTTGAACCTACACAGAATATATCTAGATAGAAAATACCACACACATTTGCAGAGATAAATTGAGAAAGAAGAAACAAGAGAGAAAGAATGGAATAATTCTCATTAACTGTATGAATAATGAATAATTTACACATGATATACTCTGTATAGCTCAACCAATGTGCATTGGAGGTGAATCCAATGCACCATAGTGGTGGTATACAATGATATGGACATACACAAGTAGTTACGGGAGTGAACTTCCACCTAGTTAGATCTCTTGGGCAGTTACGTGAGTGAACTGCCACCTAGCCGAGTTAACTAGTCTACCAGTCTTCAATTAACTCACTGAAACAAAGTGAAGTGAGGAGGAGATCAGGGAATCATGGGTAATTTTCTATTCTGGTAATGATCCCAATGAAAATTCACATTAGCTGTAGATTATCCCAATGTTGCATGGTGACAAAACTAATGCAGCCTCTAGACTCCACTCGACTAGTCAAACTGAAGTGAAAACTGAAGAGAATATTCTCCCTAAACTTTAGGAGACTAGATAAAGAGTAATAAACATAGGAAAAAAATTAGGAAAAATAAATCCTAGGTGTGTGTGAAGTAACTCCAACAATCCAAAGAGCTTCAAATTTTGTATGGAATGATGGTTTTCCTTTTTCTTTGTACCACAACAAAACTAATTGATCCTTCCAAAAATCTTTTGAAGTTGCACTTTTATCAAAATATTTCTGGACAACTTCTTGTCTTTTACTTATTTCCAGTATTGCTTGTTCCCTCTTTTCTTCTAATTGTAGGAGTTCATTATTTTAGCACATTAACTTGTCAAAGCCTTAGGAGTTGTGGTTTATACCTTAAGTCTACAAATTTTTCCTGTCTCTCCTCCTTTTGCAGACCCGATCGTAAGTTTTCCCTCTCGGCTTGTAGTTTTCTTCTATTCGCCCTTATCCGTTTGATCGACCTGTTTTTCCTTGGTAGCTTGCCCGAAAAATAGCGTCCATGAACCTCTATGTTTTCCATAAAATCGATCACTTCTCTCTTTGCCTCTGTCGTTGATCCTTTTGTTTTCTCAGGCCCCACAATCATACAATTAATTGTTTACAGGTCACAGTCGTGAGCACCAAGTGCAACACATGAAGCGGTTTGATGTGTCTCAAATCAGGCGAGCGGGCAAGGAGTAGTTTTTTGTAGTTTCGCGAGATGGAGCTGTCAAGGAGAAAAGTCATCAGATGACACGAAATGTGAAGTTGCAAAATGATCCAGGTCGTTTGATCATGAAGAGCCCAGGGTCATTGATCTGCATCGACAATTTTCAGAGGATCGGGAATCAGGAGTTCGGGGTTCTCGTCATTAAGGTGCATCCATAGCCCGAAATCCCAGGACCTGAAAAGCTGATGGTTTCAATCTGATCCATTCATATTAAGGGACGCGTGTCACCGGATCAGCAGGATTGCAATTTTACAGATTGGGTTTCAGAAGTGGAACATGATGCGAGACCCTTGAAATGCAAAATCGTGAAACATTCGAGAAATGGGCCCGTGGTCTCTGCATGTGATCACATGAGAAGCAGGTCAAGGAAGAGGGTCCAACACTCATCGCTAGTTGGCATTTTGTGTCATCAGGGAAAATATCATGGTCATCCTTTTTGAAGCAGTATCAACCACCGATCTCAAAGGTCGTTTTGCGATTTTGGGCATCACAATGTTGGAATCAAGTTGGAGTGAAAACTATTGAAAGGAAAAGTCCTGACAACACCTTTGGATGGAAGCTCCAGGTTGTGGCTTGAGGTCACGTGTAAGATTGGAGTGATAGAGTGGAGCTGCACCAAAGGCTGAGAGTGCCTGTGTTGAATGCAGAAGGAAAACAGCATGGCCTGAGGTGCCAAGGCCATTTTGAGGAAGTCATGGGCACCACCAAAAGAATTCATGGGTGTTAGGCTGCGTCCTGATCCCAATAAAAGCAGTTAATTGAAATGGGGGGAGGTAGTTGAAACCTCATTTCACCCCGTAAAAGGAAAGCATGGAAGAGCTCATCATGGAGGTAGACTGTCAACCCAAGGTCCCCCTATCAATAGATTCTCCTACAAAGCCCATACCGATCCAAGATCACGTTTGATAGAAGAGTGAAAGTGTGGTCTGACAGAGGAAGATGTAGACGCAAAGCCTTGAATACAGTTACCAGAGTGTGCTTATGTAGGGGGACGAGTTGATTTGAGTATATATACACAGTTCTTATATTTTGTAAAGGTCGATGGTAGAGCAAAGCTTATGTATTGTAATGTTTTAATGAAGCTCCTGATTCCTAGTTATGTGTTGTAGCCTGAGACTTCTTGTTTAATAACAATCAACCTTCTTATTCCATCTTATCTGCCTCTGTTACTGATAGAGTTCATGAATGATTGATTCACATGGATTGTTGTGACTGTATTATGTTGAATGTTGGAATGTAATGTTGTTATGATTTCTTTTAGTATCCTTGAGATTTGAATCCAAGAGCACCTTGTGTTTAAGTTTTTCTTCCTTAGGCTGCTGGAAAACATGATGTTCACAGCATACCTCTACATTTTCCTCACCAAATTATTCCTCCTAATCACCCTTACTACAACCTACTGACTGAAGTTACACCAAGACCTCACCTTCTTGTGCATATCAGCCTAGTTTTCTGAGTTAGTGACGATATTTTATTGAGATTGTGCCCATTTGACCCTTTTTTTAACAAACTCATGACATAAAATACTGATGGGTATCAAGCTTACCTCTACCGCAATCCTGGGGTGATTTCTAGTGCTAACATTTCTGGCACCGCTGCCGGGGACAAAATTGAAGATTTTCCCTGGGATTGAACGACAAATCTTACTAGTTCTGTAGGTGCATCAGAACTTAGTACATTTAAGATTGCAACTGTGCACCTGGCGACTCCATTGTGGTGACTCCACTATTTCAGTTGTGGCTTCCAGAGGAAAACACACGAGGTCTCCTCCATAACTGCCTCTAGAAACACCTAAAGATGACCTATAGAAAATTATCTGAAAGGGAAAGACCCCTCGAGAAGGTACTTCTACTATCGAACCAGGTATTTCTGATGATTTCCATTGCCCTCCTGTAGAAGCTCCGATATATTCTTCTCATTCTCCTATTATACAACCTGTTGGAGTTTCCCGAAGTTTAAAGTTTGGGAGTGTTCCTATTGAGTTTTCCCCTCCTAGTCTGGGATTGGAGGGGTAAATCCTTGTCACTCCTCTCTCCCATAAAATTGTGTCGTGGTTTAGAACCAATGCCTCGGGAGATTTTCCTACCCCGGGCTTTACCACCCCTCCTCATATTTTTGTTGCTACTACAGAAAGGGAAACCTATTTTCCCTCAATCCCTGTAGCCTTTTCTCCAAACCCTCTGTTGTGTCCCTTTCCTCTCAGAAACACACCCCCAGTTTCCCCTGTTCAAACTCCTTCCCCTCCTAGTTCTCCTCCATCTATTATCCCTATGGCAGGAGAAAATCCCCCCATGACTAGAATGGAAGCTATAATAGCTACTAGGTATGCCCCCCTAGGTTTTCCTCAACCTCTGAATGCTCTCCCAACAGATGGCTACCTTAAGAAGTTGCCCAAGTTCACAGGAGAGGGAGACGTAACTGTAGAAGAACGCCTTGAATCCTTTTACAGTTTTATAGATCATCATGTTATCATGCATGAAAACGTATGGATGAGTATTTTTGTTTATAGCCTTGAGGGCGAGGCAAGGAAGTGGTTTAGGGCCTTGCCTTCTGGATCTATCGGTGGGATTGAAGCCCTAGATGAAGCCTTCTTAAAGAATTGGGGGGACAGAAAGGATTTCCTTTACTATATTACATAATTTGGATCATTGAAGAAGAAGGAAGGGGAATCTATTTCTGACTTCTCAAAGAGATTTAATAAAATGTATAGAAAAATTCCCACTCAGGTTAAGCCTACAGAAACCTCTGCACAGATTACCTATTCTAGTTATTTTGACCCTGACTTCTGCCTCATGTTACGAAAAAAGAGAGCTACCTCCTTGGATCATATGCAATATGCAAACATTGAATTAGAATCCAATATTATGGCAGTAAATGAGCTTAGGAGTAAGCTTGATAGGGACAGGAAAAAAGGAAGGTCTGAAACTTCAACCTCTTCCTCTACTGCCCACCCTCGACATGATGAGCTTATCAAATTAGTAATATCTCTTGTTGCTGATATGGAAAAGATAAAACTTGAAACAAGACAAGCCTATAGAAACACTCAAAGCACTAATAATAGAGGCCCTTTCAGGAGACCTAATAGTGTTCCTCGGATACTTCCAAGAGATCAAAGAGGTCGGGATAGGGATGATCAAAGAATTCAAGCCCCTCTCCAAAATAACCTTGTCACTCATGAGCAAGAAGAGGAAGATGAAGTTGATCCCGAAATCCATTGTCTTGGGGATACCTCCTCATTTCCCCATTTAACTCAATCTGCATACGAGGATTCTCTAATGGATAACCAACTAAAGGAGCTGAGTAAAAGGGAAAAAACTAGCCACGCTCCAAACAGATATAATCTGAGATCCAAACAGAAAGAAGGGAAATCATACATCCCTGACTGGCCTACCATAGCAGAAACACCTTCCAAAGATATTGCAGACCGAAGTAAGGAAAAGAAGGTGCAGACCCCCCCCCCCACCAGTGGTCAAAGTTCATGTCCCATAAGTGAGAGAAATTCTGAAGCCTCCCTCCTCTTTTAGCTATGAGCATGAAATACAAAATATTAGAATCCCTGTACCCATTTCCGAACTGTTCAAGTATGAATACATCAGAAGGTGCTTCTCCAAAATGTTGCATCTCGAGCCTCTATCTCATTCTACAGACTCAATAAACCCCCAAGATGAGAAGCCTATGGTTATCCTAGGTCCTTTGGTAGAAGATAGAGACGATTCATCCCCTCCCTTCTATACTTCACTAAACATACATGATAAGGTGTTGCACAACTGTTTGATGGATTCAGGGGCATCTCACAATATTATGCCTAATATTGTCATGGAAGAGCTCGATCTGGAGATTACAAAATCCTACCACAACCTGTATTATTTCAACTCCAGGAAGGTCCAGTGCCTTAGGGTTATCAAAGACTTGGTTGTATCTTTGTTTAAGCTACCCATGAAAAGTGTGGTCATGGATATCATGGTGGCGGATGTTCCTCCCAAGTTTGACATGCTCTTGTCAATGTCTTGGATAAAAAGACTTGGGGGAACCTTGCATATGGACCTCAAATATGAAACCATTTATGTGTTTTGGGGGGGAGCATAGAATATTGTATAGATAATCTCAATTGGCATACATTATTAGTGATGAAGCACACCCCACCAATCATCCTATCTTCGCACTCGATACTGATTTGGAGTCTAGTTTGTTACAACTCACTGATGCTTCTGAAACTCCTCTTGAAATCAGAAAGAAACCCATTTCTTCTCATGAAATACCTCCACCAACTACTTCTGTGTGGAAAATTTTCTTCGAAAGAGCCTCTTCTAGGGAAGGTGTTGGTATCAGAGTAGTTTTGGTGTCACCTTGTCAAGAAGTAATATCCCTGTCATACAAATTAGAGTTTGAAACTACCAATAATGTGGTAGAATATGAAGCTCTTGTTTTAGGTTTGAGGGTTGTGAAAGATATGGGAATTGAAGAGCTAGTAGTATTTGGAGATGTTGAATTAATTGTTCATCGGGTCAAAAATGTTTATCAAGCCAAACACCCTCAGCTCAGAAGTTACAGAAATGAAGTATGGGACTTAATTGATAGTTTTTTCTCAGCTTTCAACATTTCATTTATTCCAAGAGAAGAGAATGGCATGTCTGATTCTCTTGTTGTTTCGGCAAGAAATTTAAGAGTCCCTCTTCCACCCAAGCTCAGGTATGATATTGAGGTAAGATACAGGCCCTTTGTACCTGATAATATTAAGCATTGGAAGGTATTCGAGGATGATCTTGAAATCAGAATATTTCTCGAGTCTGTCGATGAGTTATCTGCATTACACATTGATTAGGATGATGATTTTGAGGGTGACCCCCATGTAGGTGTATTTTTAAATAAAATTTCTAATCACCATATTGTTTAGCTGCCTAGAAACCACATCCCCAAGGTATTAGTTCCTTTGGAAAGGTTGTTCGATGGGAACGATTGTTGGAAATACTAATACAACTGAGAGGGGGGGGTGAATCGGTTGTATATATGCTTAAACAATTTTATACCTTCTTAACAATTATTAATATTTCTTCATGTGTCATCAAGCAACATACAACATATGGATAGTAAGAGTAAA
>ML781933.1:136908-151105 GCA_009831015.1 Picea engelmannii
ATTGGAGGTTGCCCCCTCGAAGAGGCCTGTGAACATTGCTATCTGATTCAAGTGTTATTTCTGTTGCTATTTCGTATATCATTTCTGTGTATTGTAAAGATTATGCTGGATATTTTACTGTTATTCTGTCATTTCTAGCATTTCGTTTTTGTTCTGCATATTTTATATATCTGGTATCTTGCAAATTGAAAAGAAGAGAAACATAAGGGCAAAGATTTTTCCCTTACTCTAAAATTTTCGGTCTCTTCCTCATCGTTGTCATGACTGTTGTGCAAGGGATGATTGTCGCATCTGAACGGTAAATGATCTTCTTCCTGCCAATGACATGCTGTCGGTTTCTCTAAATAGTCAACCTCCATTTCAGCCTCATGATCATCATCATACTGATCACACTTGGGTAAATCATTCATGGATGAAATTCCATTGAACATGCATATCATGCTAGGAGAATATTCCACCACTCTCTGATTTTGAACTTCATCTTCGACTGTATGGTGAATGGAATACGTGAAAGAATCATTAGCCAAACCATGGTACCAAGGGTGAGCAGCAAAATGTTTGGGAACTATGACACTTTCTTTCTCTGGAATCAATGGACCATGATGTCTTTCAACAGCAAGCTCATCTTTCCTATTGATCTTCTGCATCATCTCTTCCATGGCACTCGCCAAAATCTCCAGTTTAGGTTCTGATGACTTCAGCTGCTCCATTTCTTTGTCCTTTAACTTCGACCTCTTGATCAACAAGTTGGTCTCCACATCAACTGCAATGCTCTGCATTTCTTCAAGGCTTGTAGTGTTCCTTTCTCTTAATTGAAATTTCATCTCAGGATCGAAGGCATCTGGGTAATGCAAGTGAGCTGATCCTGGGGGTGGCCTTATATCAGTAGGTATTGCATGATACACCTTATTGAATCTGGCTGAAAACTGATGTATTGTCTCCCCTGGCTTTCTTTTCAAGTGGTCATACTCTTCTAGGAGGAGGAAAACATTTCTCATGACCACCCATCTATCTAGGAAAACTTGCATAAATTGATGAAAATTTCTGATGCTTGCAGATGGCAGATTTCTAAACCAATTTTTAACCTTGCCTTGCAAAGATAGGGCAAACATCCTGATACAGACATCATCATCTTCAACCTCATAAAGGTCAAGGAAATCCTCAAGGTTTTGAAAATGCTTTTCAGCAGTGATTTTCCCATTTTCTCCATCAAACCTAGGTAGATTTTTTATGTAATTGATAGGGAGGTCATGGAGAATGGGAGGAAAATCTAGAGGCTAGTATCGGTCTGGGACTTTTGCAAGCACATGAGATGAAGAAAGAGGCTTACAACCATCCATAGGTTTAGCAAGAGTAGGAGATAAAGCAGGAGGCTTATGTCTCACTAGGGTTTCTACAGGTGCATCTGGGATGTGCACAGATGTATGAGCATGTACATAATCTACAATTGGGGATATGATCTCTTGAAACTCATCAATTAACAGATGGTCAAAGTAATCTTCATCAATATACTTTTGATCAGGCTTAGAAAAAGACAAAACATAATTGCAGATAAAACCAAATATGTCTTGAATGTAATTTGAGCTTGAGTACCTGGTCTTTCCAGGCTGCTTGGCCATGCTTTAGGTTCTTCCTCTAGTGGATCCTTCGAGTTGGAACTGTCTGGAGCTGATTGGAGTCGCCAGGTGAATGATTTCAGCCTTTCTAGTGTCTAGTCACTGTCCACCATCAGTGATCAGATCTGGAGCTTTGAAGTGTACTACTAGGGAAAGCATCCCCAGTGGAGTCGCCATTCTGTTAGCACTATGTAATTTTCCCAAGGTTGTAAGGCAGTCACAGAGCCAACATCAAAACCACTTCAAGTCTTGGATCTAGCCCTCCAAGACTCAGAGAGGGATCTCTCTGTCTTATATAGATTTTTTTTAATAGGTACTAGATTAGTTATGCAAGTGTGGGGTTGGGGTTTTTAAATGGTTGTTTTGGAACAACAAGGAGGGCCATTGGGAAAATGGAGTCTGCGCTTAAAAATGTGATTCACTCTCAGATCTTAGACATAACTCTTAAACAGGGAAAGGTAGTGGAAGTGCTAGATCGAATTAAGTTTTGATGGTGTCGATTTTAGGAAGAAATAGGAGAGGAAAAAGCGAGAAAATGAGCAATTAAGAATTCATAAACCAAGCTTTTTAGAGGAGAAACATAAAGATTATCACAAGATCAGATGCAGAGTATTTCACAATAAATTCTACTCTATTACTATCTTCTGATAATGAGAAATTGAAAACAAATGAAATGATAATAGGAAAACACTCAACAGAGAAGGGAAACGCCACCAACACCTCCGCACAGGAATCTTGTAAACAACACGTCTATTACTTATCATTCATCTAAAGAGTACAGAAAGAGTTCTCTGGCCAAACACAGCCCACAGTCCAGCAAGGAACCTCACAGGTCGAACCTTTTTACATTAAAAATCCTCTGAATAAATAGGATAGACCATTCCAATAAGTTCCGGAAGTCGGTTTAACCGCCTCGGCCAAAAATAGCCACCACTCCCACAAAATTTGGAGCTGTCTGCCATGAAAGACGGACCGGTTTTCTACGAAAAAGGGGTCCGAACAGACGTGTTTTTCTCTTGAACGATGACACCTGGGAGAAAACTGAAGGAGTTTATTGTATATGGGCATGTTCTGGACAAAAACCTCTTTCGGTTTTGCCAAATTCGTCCCCATCTGGCTGTAACATCCCCTGCAAGATCGGGACTGTAACAAATAAACCGAAAATGCGAAAAAAGAGGCTGAAAGACAACTTCGATTCTCTCTGCTCGTAGCTCCGTTGCAAAAAATGAGAGAGGTTTTTGTTTTTCAGTCCGTGCTGAGAAACAACCTCTGTTGGATTTTTAAAATCCATCTTCTTTTTCCCATAAACCGTTTTGAAAGAGGACGTGGTGAAACAGGCAAAAATGGCAAAAAAATGAAAAAAGTGGTTTTTTTTATGGAAAGCGGTATTCCAGACCCCCCCGAGGTGGTAAGCGATTTTTTTTTGTGGGGGGGGGGGCTTCCTATGGAATAGGATCATGACACGTGGAGGGGGGGTGGTTTTTCAAAACCATTATTCCGGACCCCCCCCCCCTCTCGTTAATTTCGGATAGTGAGGGGGGGTCTGGAATTTTTGTTGTCCGTTGATTTTGTTTGATGTAACGGATGGGACGTGAGGTGTATGGAAATGTGCGTGGAGGTAGACGTGAGCGGGAGTGAGGTATGAGGGTGGGGTAGGACTTAGGTTAGTTTCATTTTATTTTATTTTGTTTTTAATATAATTTAATATATGTTTCCTTACGTTTTTGTATTTTGTTTTTTGTATTTGTTTTATTATTGTTTTATATATTATATTTTGTGTTTTTATAATTTATTTTGTTTTTTATTTTTAATATAGGTTTTCTATTGTTTTATTAATGTTTTATTTAATCCAAAAACTAACTTAATTACTAACTTAGGTTTTAACTTAATTATTAATTAATTAATTATTTAATAATTAATTAATTATTAACTAGTTATTTATTAGCTATTTTAACCTATTCTAACTATACTAACATTATTATTATTTAATCTAACTAACTTATTGTTATTTTTGCTTTAATCCTAAGTTCATTTATTCGTGAATGGGTGGTGGGAAAATGGAGGATGATGTCATGAGGCAGGAGCAGTATGGTAGTAAGTTGGAAGGGTGGTAAGCAGTAAGTGGTTTGGAACGGAGGAGGCCTGATGCAATGGATGGATGACACATGGGACAGGGCCCGTCGAAAAAACCGCCTCATTCNNNTTATGTGCTATCTTTACTCTGTGAGCGCAAAGTCATATTTGCTCCAAAACTTAGGATAAGTGCATTATGTGGATTTTGTGCACTGCTTCCCTTGAAAATAATTTGTAGAGATGAAATATTTTTTGCAAACCTATACACCCAGAGTGAAAAATTTCCAGTCAACAGATGATCCTATGAATTATAGGTTTATAACATATGGAACATGAAGGTAAAAGATGAAGTCTGATGGTTCATGTACTTATTGAGAATAACACAGTCATAAATTCAAAACAACAGCATTTGCTTACTTAACAATCCCACACATCTATCAAACTCTTATCAATTAAATATAAATCTGCAGAAATGGAAATGAAAGTATCTACTTTGCTTATTGTGTAACCATTTACTCACACTGATTCAAAATCAAATAAATCTATACTATAATTAAAATGCATTTAAAATCATTTATAACACACCACTATTAAATGTTCATACTCACACAATTCACTCACAACACACAAAGATATGTACAGGGAGGCTTACCTTGGTTGGGATGGTGGGCCCTTAACGAACCAACAAGGTGCCTCTAAAGAAATTGCAGAATAAAAAACTTTACTTCTACTCATGAATTGCACAAAACAACATTTGAATTCCTTAAATTGATTAAGTGAATCAGAAGTTCAACATTTCATTTCTCAGCATAACAACATACATCCTTCTCCAAGAACCAATCTTACAACATAGAATTCCTCCCCTCCTAGTACTCCTTCCTTCATATTTATACAAGGAAACTCAATGGGGATGGATCAGAACAAATCCCCCAACTCAGAATTCGTTCAAATTGTTTATGCACAAAATCTGGGTTTTTCACTAGATATTACAAATTTGGGGTGACAATCCTTCAATATATCTTTGTCCGTTGTGAATTTTGAGAAACAATTTATGGGTTTTGTAGTTGGATAGATTTTATAAAAAAATCATTGGATGGTTTTGTAAGATATTCTTCCATATGCACGAAAATCAAGGCGCAATATGGCAGTTTAGAAATATTTGACGATTTTAGGCTGAATCGTTCCCCCTGAGCTGGAGGTCCACACGTGCGATATGGGTGAATTATGACACAAATGTCTGCATGAAAACATCATTCTGGACAAAACCCATGTACCCAAATGTTGATATTTGTCATTATAGACCCGAAAATCGAGGTGAAAATCCAGTACCAGAATCTTGTAGATAGGGTTTTAGCACCGGATTAGCACAGTTGTAGCCATGAGTATGAGATTAGCATAGGTGTTGGTACCAGAATAGCGCATACCTACTCCTTTGGTACCAGATGAGCACAGAGGCGAACATCAGTACCGGATGAATGTTGCTTAAGATCAAATGATTAGAATCATGCAAAATCAACCATTTTAATCGAATTAACTCAAGAAAATTAAACAAAACATGCCTTAATCATAAGTTACCTCTCTATGCACATGAACAAGATCATTAAGTGTATTTTTGGAGACAAAATTCAAGTTTATACTTCATAACATAGGTAAAATTGACTCTAACAAAGGATAATATATGGTAATAGAGGTGTCAATACTGAGACTCAACATTCCCCCATGCTTAATTCATTGCATGTCCTCATGCAACAATGATCTTCAAAATTTCACAATTGATGATACTCGTCACTCGATCAAGCATTCCCTGAAGTTTCATCCTTCTTTAGCTCATAAGTTCTTGTCAAACAATATAAACTTCTTGTCTTAGGCTTCACATTCTTACTCATGGCAAAGTAGTTATGGTGACAAAGTGGAGTCATGAGTAATAGATTAGATATGTTAGTGATTTGACGTTAAGTCTTATCCAATCTTTTTTCGATCAAATTTAGGAGAAAGGGTTGGATGTGACTCTAATATGATTATAGGATAGTGGCCAAGAGTTTTCATAATGACTTTGACTAATAGGCCCCCCTGGCTAGATTACCTTTAAAACAAAAGTGATATAAGCATAGTTTAGATATCATTTGAAGAGAGGAACACATAAAGGAATACATCCCAAGATGATTAACTCGTTTCTGATCCAAGTTTTTAGAGATGCAGCTCTTCTTGCTTAGGTAAGGTGAATTACATATACTGAGGATCCCACTTCTCATGCAAACCTATTTATTTTAAAATATAGAACTCTAAAGTGGATACTTGAAGGTTCTTAGGAACATCATTCGAGAGATATAAAGGTCATCTCCTAGCCTTGATTCGATAATGATTTCTTCAAAATGAAACCCAAGGGTTTTTGTTTAGTTTTAAGTGTGTCGCTTTATGTTTTCCAACTCCCTTTACCCGACATAGCCCCACTGCTAGCAGGCTTGTTCAGTACCTCGACGGGTTTACCGTAGTACCATACAAGCATGGCCCCGCTGCCAGCAGGCCTGTTCAGTACCCCGGCAGGTTTACTTGTACTTCCTGATACTTCCTTTTTATTATATTACTCAAAAGATTTAGAATAATGTATATTGTTCATTGACAGTTTTAGAGTATAAGGAAGGCATGTGGTACGAGAGTGTTTTAGAGTTATTAGGCACATAATTAATTGTTTTCAATTATCCCAAGGGTGACATCATCCACATTCAAATTAAATCTTAACTATTCAATGTATAATGGAACATCTCGCATAATTACTAAGAGGTCCCTCTAGTTAATCCTATTAGGGTTCTCATGAAAGTTCATTGCGGTTTTGCAAGGGCGGTCCACCACATGAGGTTTTCATTAATACCTCCCAAGAGAAACTTGGATAAAAACTTGTTTGGATCAACTAGGTTAGTATTTGACATAATGGTGTTACCATTTTTCAATGGATATTTGAATTAGCGATCACTTCTTCAAAATTATGAGGTAATAAGACAAGTGCACCCATTATCATATAGAGCTAAATGTGAAAATATCTTCTCAAAGGAGAAAAAGGATGATTCATTCAAGGTTGAGTGTATAAATGTAGGAGGAATATATACATGAGAGTAAAAACAATTCAACACAAGACTTAAATGATCCTTGATAGAAAGAACATGAAGATATTGGCCCATACCTCTAATTGCCTGAAGTGAAAACAATGTTAAGCACATGAAAAAGATCATATCACTTTGGCATCAGTACCAGATAAGTAATTGGTATCAGAACATGTTTCTGCACTACCATAATAGATAGTACTGGAATAGGACAGTACCGGAACAGAACAATACCGGAACAGAGCAAGGGGCATAAACAGAGTGACATGATGGATGATTTTTTCTCATTCATGACGACAACCACTTCACCAAGGAATTCAGTGATAATATACAAGGAGATGTATAAGAGGGCTTGCAAAATTTCATGGTAGGGAGCGTGCAATAATTGAGAGTAACCATATGTTTACTACATAATTAGTCTAATTCCTTAGTAAAACGAAAAAATGTTGAGTTTATACATCCTATTTCTTGAAGCATTTAAATCGAGCAGCAAAACTTGAATATATAATTAGAACTGCCAGCACCTTATTACCAATACCGGATCACCTGAGTACCAGATGGATGCAGGGTTTTTCTTAGTACCAAAATAGTGCAGGCCTCCTTTTTTGGTACCGGATGAGCACAGGGTTATGACCAGTACCAGAATAGTGCAGAAATGTTGTTCAGTACCAGATGAGAGCAGACCTAGTGCTTTTGAAACTTTTGTAGTATGCACCTTTGTAGAAGTTGCTGGTGTTTTCTAAAACTGGAATTTGTAGACTTCTCCTTGTGGCTGGCATACTCTGAGTATCAAGTTGTAGAAGATGCTAGCAATCACTGTTGTTGTAGGAAGAAACATATGAATTTGTTGAAGTATCATGCTGAAAAAACATTGCTTATGTTTCCATTTCCTTTTTATTAGAAAATAAACCTAACTACTATTGTCTCAGCAACCACTCCCCCATGCTTGAGGTTTTGCATGGCCTCATGCAAACAATGTGAGATGCTGAAAAAAAATGTTTCTCAGAGGGTTGTGAACATCTACTACAAACAAACCAATAGAAATAATTAAAACTAGATTTGTATTCATGCTTACAATCAGAAAATTTAGGGAAAATGTCAAAAGTTGAATTATTAGCTATGAATAAAACATTCAGTTTCAACTGTTATTAAAAATATCACTTAATTAATCATCCTTGTGAAATAGTGGTCTTAAAATAGATAGGTAATGATAAAGCACAAATGCGTCATTTTTAACAACTCAAGGAGAAAGAGGTCATGAAGCACTCCCTTAAGTGTTATCTTCCGTTGAAAAGGATGCCTTCTCCACTTTTGAAACCTTTCCAGTATTATGTGTGCATTCGGAGGATGAAGAGATTCCCTTCTCATAAGATTCCAAACAAAAATTATCATAACTTTTAGAAAGAAATCTACTATGGAAACGAAAGATCTTAAACTGATTTCTTTATTAGCTTTTGACATTCCCATTTACGAAAAATATGAAAGATAGGTTGCATTGCAACATTTATTTATTTATTTACTATCCTACTCTAATTGAACAAAACAAAATGGCCTTCAAGTATAGGAATACTTCCAGTGAATCCATGTGCGTAACAGGGTTAGAAATATATCCATACTCAGGTTTAAAAGATAAATTTTGATGCATACCGCAGTATGAAGGACCAGCTGCTTTGATGATGGGATCAAGCAATAAATAAAAGAGTGGTGTGACCTAATAACTAATTGAAACCATATTTCAATAGGATCACTATATTCTTGTTTCTCTTCTTTGTTTGGGTCACACTGAATGTCTTCCTCTACCATTCTATGCATATTATCCTCTTCAAGATGATTGGTCTTTGGATTACATACAGGATCTGCTGAGAGGCATGCTAAGGACTCCTCAATATCAAGTTCCATTGGTTGCTCTCCATTGAATTCTATCCATGATTCTTTATTCCCCTCAACAAATTGATAAGAGGAATCCAATGGGACTTCTAAATCTTCCTGTGGAGAGACAACTAAATTCTTTACTACTGTCAAGATATGCTCTTCTTGAGAAGCGGATATCCCAGCTTCTGCTAGAATGCGAGAAATTTCTTGGAGGAATATTCTTCAAGCTCTTGATCATACTTGAATTACTCTAGCTGGTTGATGATCCCTGTCTCTCAACACAACTTAGTACTCGAGGGTTCTAACAACACCCCAAAAATGATTTATCATTTAAAGATCTAAATTTTAAAACTATTTGCAAAAACAAAACACACCAAACTTGAACTCCTTGCGTTACTGGGACCCTGTTGTCACCAGTTTATATGTTCGCACAAGTTAGCTCATCATACTTAAACTAAATTTGAATAAATAAAAACATACTTGCATCAAAAGAAGAGAAGAAAACCTAACTTTGGAGAAACCCCACCAAAGTGGATGTGTGGGCTCTTCCCGCACGTCTTACCGTCTTCTCTCTACCCTTAGGTCATCCATAAAACCAATCCAAAACTGTTGTAGGAAAATCTCCCTGCGGACAGGTAGATCGCCTCTAAGAGCTTGACCCTAACTCTAGACAGAAAATGCTTAACGTGGACACTGACTTCCTTTCAAATCTATCCAAGCTAACACACGGGAAGGAAGTATAACAGAAGTACCTTTTTATCGACGTTTGTCCCTGCACGCTCCTAGTTGCGCTTTGATCCTTTGCTTCTCACTGGATCCTGTGGACAAAACCAGATACAACCACTTCCTACTCTATTGATATTAGCTTGAAAACAGATCTATCAATTAGTGATAAGTTCATGTGACATTATACACAAACTAGAAAGAAACATGCCAAGCGTGTCATATTGATGAGAATAACGACAGCAGTACTTACAATCGTAGATGCGAATGCGATAGCTTCGTCGAGTCCTCTTCGTCTAACCCTTGCCTGAAAGACCCACAACCTGGGTAACAGCAGCTTCATTCATCACTCTCCTTTGGCTGACTGTGTGTCTTCTTCAAGATCATAAGTTTCATACCAGCAGTTCTTCCCCCTTTCCACCATCATAGAGTCTGCTTTTATAGGTTAAGAGGAGCTTAACCTCTTGAGTTATATTTAGAACAAGTTGGGAACTTCCTCCTTAGATCATGGATCTCTTGATGAAACCAAGAATTCGAACACAACTGCCTCCTAAACTCGAAAGATCCTCCCCTTATTCTCCTCAACGGGCCAACTACTGCCTCAGATTAGGCAGCGCTCCCTTAGAAGGGCCATCAGAGCGCTGTAGCGCTACCTGGTAAGCTTTAGGGGGGCACCAGCGCTTTCAAGATGAGTAGCGCTCCTTCAGAGGGGGCAGGGGAGCGTTATATTGCTCCCTGAAGCCTTGTAGGGGAGCGCCAGCGCTTCTAGCACTGACATAGGGGAGCGCTCCCCCCCAAAACCTTTGTTTCAGAGCTCTCTTCAGGTGTTAAGGGTCATTTGACTTCAGTAAACCAGTTCTCCTTCTTCAAATCAAGCATATGAGATGTTCTAAGTGTCTCCTTAGTGTCGTCAACATGGCAGTATGTTCGGACATCATTTGCGACACTTGTGACCAACTTGTGACACTTGCGAAAGTTGTAAGGAATATGCGACACTTACGACAATTGAGAGGAACATCCGACACTTATCCAGCTGAGTAATTTTGACGTGTAACAGATTGCCCCCCAAAGTATGAAGTTAGAAGATGTCAACTGATAACTGAAATACTTTGTAGATGTCCAAGCAAGGGTATAGACTCAGAGGACCTGACAGAAGCTGCACACAAACATCCAACAAGTATCATGACATAATTCAAAACCCAAGGCAGGCATACCTATGCTTGGGTGATCAAGACTTAGCAGGATATGGCCGCCATAAAATACACTGCGGATCCATAATTGTATTGATAAAAAAGGTATAGCCACCGAAGATACAATGTGGATCTATACTCTGATGACTCGGACTGATCGTAGCCACGAAGAATACACAGTGGATCTATGAAATGACAAGATATAGCCACGACCAATACAAAGTGGATCTATGTAATAGTGTATGTGTTCTTTGTCCAATAGAAACTCCTTTGCAGCCTGGGCAAAGCACATATCAAAGTGATCACTCAACCCAGGGTATTCTTACCAATCCCAATATGGTACGAATCCGACCATGCGAATAGATATGCTGATGTCGAACATGGAAGAAACCACTTGATTACCGGTCAATGGTGTGAACCGTTAACACGTACGAGGGAGATCACCATTAATGTCAATGATTCCCAAGGTACCCTAGTACATTCCAGCAAGTGTGAATAGATGATATGAAGTCGAACACTCATGGAATCATTTGATCAAAGGTTAATGATGTAAACCTATTGTCGAATGTGAGGAGGCCTGCCATTGAGGCATGCAGGTCCCAAAGTACTAACTGGTTTCTAAGTCTGATTCCTGGATAATGTGTTGAAGTCAAAAGGAATAGAATCATCGAGGGAGGGCCTTGATTTATCCCCCATCAACGACACAAAACAGTCATGGAGATGTAATTGGTAGATCAAACGGACATGGACTGACCCAGGTCTTGAGGCAAGATACTTGGGATGGCTGACTCTCGAGGCAGATACTTCCCTTGAACACTGAGGCACAACAGAAAAACGTGACATGGACCAAAACTATGCAGTGGGTATCGTGACTTGCGTTGGGTGACCCAAAGGAGCGAAAGGAAATCAGAGGATTGGCTCAGCGCAGAGGTTCAGCGGATTATGATACGTGCAAAATGACAAAGTGTCGTGTTCAAGGGTGACTCTAAAAAGTGTTGGATGATGTTCTCAAGAGACTGCTTGGCTTGCTCCTTTCAATTTTTTCCCCCATCCAGATAGATGAGTACCTCTTTTTGATTTAATGAGCTCGAGGAGGATAACACATGCTCGATATAACTCACCTTCGGTAATTTCCTCTTCCTTTGTTTCACGAACCGGAAGAAGTAAGGGTTCGGTCCCATATGGGTCTGTCGATGTGTGTTTTAACAAGTCCAAAGACAGAAAAATCGAAGGTTTTTCGGGATTATAGAGTTTGTAAAAACACTTAAAAGAGAACTCTCTCAGTTCCTTTTTCGTACAGTAGTCTAACGAGACCGAAAAAGGGGTAAACTATCGCTCGAAAGATGCCCTTTCTGACCTTTTAACGAGTGTGAAAGGAAGCAAGATCACTCGACAATCTTTTCATATTTAGAGAGTCTGAAAAGAGTTTAAAGTAGACTCCAGGGGGGTTCCTTTTTCGTGTGTTCGTATCCATACGGGTCCGAAAAAGAGATAAAATTTTACCCGATTACGTTCTCATATTATCGAGCTCGAGAACGAACTAAGACTATGCTCATAAGTGCGACAAGGTGAAAAATCCATCAGGACTGCCAGGAAACCTGCGATGCCAGTACTACAAACCAAGGATTAGCGAAGCCAACATATTATTAGAAAAACCCATAATTGACCATACCTTATGAAAAATGAAAATTTATAAATAACCATTCATGGAAAACTTCATTTACCATTTCATTTTGCAAGGATTTTGGAGTAGTGGAGAATCTCATTTTGAAGCAGATCTTGTTTTGCTTGTTGTCAGAGCTATGGTTCACCGTTTCGCTCGCCGTTCAGACCAGGTAGGTGTCCATCTCTTTCTCTTTCTATCGCATGGTTTCACATTCATTTTCATAGCATTATTTATTTTAAAACACGAAGCCCTAAGTCGCCCCAATTAGAACCAAATCGACCTCTTTTAAAAATTAATGGAAAAGGGGAATTCTTTTACAAAAAACGGTTTAGAGAAGGATGGTTAAGATGTCAACACCATAGAAGTTAATTAAATGGGTCGTTTTTTAGTAAAAGAACTCACAAAAATCTTCCCAAGTGCCCACGCAGCCCCCAAAATCGTTTTGAATTTTTAAAACGTTTTTATCATTGTTTGATGAATGTTACATGTTTAAGAGAGGGCGTGGTGGTCATAAGGAGTGTATGGTTACTTTTAAATGATGTGGGGGTCTTATTTCATGTTTTAAATTGCTTTTGAAAATTGCCGAAATTGCCAAAACGTGGGAATAATGATTTTCTTTATTTCTTTTTGTTTTGTAGGTAACTTTGGCAATCATGATTGAATGGAAGGAAAGAGAACATAAGATGGATGACTTAGCCGCCTTGTGGAGTCCTCATACATGGGCCGCCTTGCGAGCTTGTGGTTTGCTCAAATTCTTCAAGTTGCAAAAGATGAAGAAAGAGATTTTATTGCTCAAACATATGATTGGCCTTTGGGATGTTGCAGAACAAGGATTCTGTATCGGCACGTAGCTTTTAACCATTGAGTTAAGAAATGTGTATTTTCTTACTGGCCTCTCGAAAAGAGGGGTCCCCATATCTTTTACTGGACAGAGGGCGTTACCCGAGCAAGTGGACGTGTATCTGGCACGCCACTGTATCCCGGGAGCAAGACTGGTAGGGGGTAGAATCCCTATCAAGGATATTCGAGAGTTGCCCCTCCGGTCTATACTGTTTTCTATCACGAGCATGACCGGAAGTACGAGTGCGCATCTAGCATCAAGATCTCAGGTGGCTTACGGTGTTCAATTTTTGGAATCAACACTGTTCAACTGGAGTGCAGCGTTTCTTTGAAATGTGAAGGAACAGATCTCACGATGCAGGACTGGATAGAAGCAGTTTGGCTATGGCTCATTTTTGGTCTCATTTTTCCTAGAGCGCATCCCTCAGATGCAACCTCAGATAGCACTGGCAGTACGACCAGTGGATGAACCTAGGATGGAGAGGTGGACTAGTCTGTCTCCAAGGCTAGTTTCGGATTCAGAGTTCCACTTTACTGGCGATTTCTTTGCCTGGCTGAGACGGAAATACCTATGGATAGAGGACTTCCCTTATGCTGATGTAGATTTTCACAGGAGCATGAACTTGATTCTTCCTGCGGGGGAAGACTGGGATGAGTCAGGTAAGAGACTGAGCCATACCTTGTCTAGTTTTTGTTTTTTAATTTTTTGATGTATATATTTTTTTGGGTACGTAAAAGAGTTTTAACAGATGTATGTTTTCAACATGCAGACAAGGGAGCAGTGCGCCCGACTGATATACCAGTACCAGGACGTCGTGGAGGTGCCTCGGTTGCAGTAGATCCGACAGTACCAACAGTAGGTCTCTGAGAGGTTGAGAGGGACCTCCAAGGCCTTACGATGGGTATCCCTCCTCTGCGGAGGGGGGAAGTACCTTTACATCTGCAGAGGCACACTATAGGAGTACCAGAGAATATTAATTCTCTATTGAGGCGCGTAGTGCACGCAGTAGTGTGTTACTCACAGCACAACGTAGCACGGGGAGATTAGAGTCTCTCCCGTAATCATGTTTTTGTATGCCTTGTCAGGCAACGTTGTATGGGTGGAAAGACCCAATATTT